>PVJL010006750.1:0-87384 GCA_004026885.1 Lyroderma lyra | reverse complement strand
GGGCATGGAGGCGGAACACTGCATGGGCGGGGCGGGCGTGGGGGCGGAACACGGCGGGGCAGAGGTCTCTGAGCCAGTACAAATCCAAGTTCAGGGTTTTCTCATTCTAGATCTCGCCTGTCTCATTTGCCCCCCCCCACCCCCCACCCCCGCCACCCCCGCGATTTAGGCTGCACTAACGATGTGCTTCGTGTTCCAGTTCTTCTGTGAAATCCTCTCATCCGCGCCATTAGGGGCCGTGGCCGAGGCTGCGTTCCCTGGCCGGCAGACCCAGTTCCTATCCCATCCTCAGGGATGGCGGTCTTCGTCGGCCGCTGGGGTCCCCACCTGGGGCCAGTTGGTGCAGCTACTGTACCTGAAACTCAGAGGATCATTTTACAATTCTCCCCTCCTCGGTAGACAGTTATCTTCAGTAATAATCACAAATGAAATAGATAATAGTAACCAAAAAATGCAGGCTGAAGAAATTCTATTGAATTCTTTTTAATACACAGCTACTCTTGTCTGTTTTTCTTTCTTATAAATTTTTAAAAAATTGGAGTGACAGATTAATATAATTGCATAGGTTTCAAGTATACAATTCTGTAGTACAACTTCCAAAATACATAATTATGTCAGTAAAAATTAAGTATTACAGTACAGAAAAAAACACAACCACTCAATCTTTTAATGTATTTGTTTATAGTTTATATTTACTGAATGCTTTGATTTTTTAAATTATAGACCTATATAACACGTGTTTAATTACATGTCCAGTAATTAGTAAGTGAATTTTAATAAAATCAATGTATTTGCCAAAGGTATGATTTTGACAACTAATAAATCATGCCACAGATATAATGCTTAATTTTCTTTATATGTCATGTAGGAACTAAAAGTTCCCTCCAAACAAAAATACTACACTTGGTTGCTTGCACTGTTTCATTAACATTCTGAACACAAATAAAAGCTGCAGGTGGTCGCGCTCAATGACAGAACTGAAGCAACTCGAGTTCTGCTGCTTGACCCTTCCTGTTCTATCAGCCTGTCTACCACCCACCCTTTGCTTCAAATAAACTCTTCAAACGCAGGGACGTAGAGTATCGCAGGGGTTCGAGACCTGAACTGAACCTCAGGCAGGCCTGAGCACTCCAGATTGTTGGACTTCCTCTCAAAACAAAGGTGGCTAGCTCAGTGTGAGTGTGTGTTTGTGTGTGTGTGTGTGTGAGAGTGTGTGAGTGTGTGTGTGTGTGTGAGAGAGTGTGTGTGTGTGTGTGTGTGTGTGAGAGTGTGTGTGTGTGTGAGTGTGTGAGTGTGTGAGTGTGTGAGTGTGTGTGTGTGAGTGTGTGTGTGGAGGGGCCCGCCGCGCAATTAGCGTTCTCCGAATTAGCTTCCATGTGGAATACAACGTGTGTTAAAGGATAAGGAATGGGAATGTGCTAGCCTGAAGCTTACTCACATACGAACGAGTGTTATTAAAACTCAACGGAAGTCAAACCCGCTAAAGATTCTGAAGGTGGGCAGAATGCTTATCAGATTTTGTTTGGAACTGTCGCGTGCATGGTGACAAAAAGAAGACTGGCTTTCAGTCCTACTTTCACGATTCGTTTTTAATTGTCTACAGGCCCCCAGGCAAACCCCCCCCCTCCCATTTCCTTGGTATGTCACTGTCATGGGCTGACCATTTTATTGCCGTGCTGTCACAGGGAAGGTCACTCATTATTTCTACTTCATCTGTTCCTTTAATATTCAACAAATATTTAAGTCAGCACATGGACACCAGCCACAGACATGTGCTCTTCCTCCAGCGCTGCCCCATCTCAGTAACCCCGTCACCAGTCACCTGGTTACTTATGCAGGGAACTACCCCAGTGCCTCTTTCCCCTAATTGTCCACATGAAATGAATCCCGCTGTCTCATCCATTCTTTGAACACGGATCCCGGGTCTACGTAGTTCTCTCCCTCTCCACTGCCTTCTCGTCCAAGTCCCTGTTCTTTCTTATCTGGACCACTGCACAGCCTTCTATTTGGGACTAATTCTACCCACTGTGCAGGCAGTCAGGTATTCTTTGAGATGCCAACTTTACAGTGACATCCTCTGCTTGATACCTTTCCCCTTACAGAGTCCAGCACGACCTGGGCCCTGGCCACCTCTCCAGCCTCCACTCGTCACACTCCAGCCAGCTTGGAGACGCGGGTCCTCTGATGCGCTGAGCAGCTCCTTACCTGTGGACTTTAGGTGCCGCCGCCCTTTCCTCTCTGCCTCCCTGGGCCTTCTCAGGCCTTCTGGACCCAGGCCACCTGCCTTTTGTCCCGTAACGTCTTCCTCACCCCAACCTGATGTCCATCAGCACAGATATTCATTGCATGTCCCTGGACCCCAGCACCGAGTCTGGCACCCCCTGTAGATGCTGACAGCAAGGACTGGCAGGGGCTTAGTGACTCGAATCAGCCACCTGTGTTGTCTGGGAGCTCCCAGGGACGGGGGCTTTCTGTGAACAAACCATCTAACAGAAGGAGAGCTGCCTTTCTGCAGGCTTGGCCAAACTTCCCAGAAGTCTCTGTGCACCCATGAAATTAAGTGCCTTAGCAAAAACATGCCCCAAAGGCAGCACTTTGCCCCAGTGACATGGCCTGGGAGTCATCTCAGAACCTCTCCCCTGCCCTCTCCCCCAAGACCACCTCCCTCTGAGTTTCCAAGCGTCACGTTGGCTAAGAGCTACACATGGACCCATCCCTGGCCTTCTGGTGTGTTTGCGTCAGACCAGAAGCGGCATGAGGAGTGAGGGTTCGTTCCCCAGGGAGCTGCTTACGCCGGTGTGCTGCTGGGGTACGGACGGTGGGAGGGCGGGGTGTGGGGGCACCCCCTCGCTGCTGGGGAACAGAAGGCAGCTCGGTGCCATTGTTCCAGCACCACATCCTTCTGAAGTTCCAACTGGATGACCGGGAGGCAGCCTGATGCAGGCGGCTGTGTTTTCCGCTTTTTCCCTTCTTCCAATTGGGTTCACTTTAAGGACTTACTGCCGTCTCCAAGGAGTACAGCAGAAGTGAGAAACTGCTTCTCTGGCCACTTGGAGATGTAGGTCAGAGTTCTCTTACACGCAGGATCGATGAACATGCTCGATAAACTTGTATCTGTAAGTATGTGTGGGCCTGTTTACCCACCCACCATTTCCATGCGTCAAAGAGAATATACTTTTATTTCATATGTTCATGCAACATTTATAACAATCGACCAAGTACTTGAACAAAAAAACAAAAGCAACAGATTTTTGTTCAATTTAGAAAATTTCAAGTTACATTTACTGATTATAATCCAATACATGAAATGACTAATTTAGGGAAGAAACCTTTTTTTAAAAATATTCAGAAATTATAAACATATTCCTAGGTAGCTCTTAGACCAAAGAAGAAATCAAAAGCAAAACTGAAAATTATATAGACAAAAATGAAAGAATATTTAATACCAAAATCTATGAGATAAACAAAGCTGTATTCAAAAGAAAACTTGTAACTTTAAAATGCCTTTATTATTCAAGAAGGTGAAAAAAACAAAATAAAATTAAGTACTTTGTTTTAGAAAACAAGACTACACAGTAAAATAATCAAAACAAACAGGTAAGGGGAATCAAAGATTAAAGATTAAAATCACAGAATAATAAAAACCAACTGGCAAGGAAAAACAAATCCCAAGCTAGTTCCTAAAAAAGGATAGTAACTTCCTCAAAAGCTTAGTTCTGAAAAATAAAATAGAATAAAAGAATGCAAGATAAGAATGAGGAAGGATAAATAACCAGAGGTAGGAGGAATTATTAAAATAATCTTGCCTGAAACCTATGTAATTCTTGCTAACAGATGTCACCCCAAAAAGTCTAACAATAAAAATGAATTAAAAAAAAAATAAAATAATCTTGAGCAAATACATGCAATTGTATGGCAACAAATTAAAACATCTAACAGAACAGAATGATTTTTAAAACCCAAAGATGCCACCCAAACTGACCTTTGCAAGAACTGGGACATGTGCACCATCAACTTAGGAATCTTCCCATTAGCAGAGGGCACAGTGGGGCAATGATGAAAGAGAACCACTGAGGAGGTTCTGGAACCTGACACATTTGTGGCCTACTTCCCTCTGACTTTAAAAAACTAGGACAGGACATTATGACGTAATTTAAGTATTGCCAACCATAGAAAATGGTGGCAGTCTCCCCAGTCCAGTTTGTAAAGGCAGCATCATTTCAATCTTAAAATTGGATGAAAATACCAAGAAAGGGAACAATTATAGACCTCGTACTTCAAAGATACAAAGATTCAAAAAATATTAGCCAATGCCAGAATATGTATCAAAAGAAGAACAAATTCACTCATTAGGACAACATGGGGCTTATGCTAGGGACTGAGGGTGGTGTGGTTTCAGAAAAATCTATCAACATAATATTATATGAAACGATTCATGAGAAAACAATATGGCCATAATAATAAGATGCAGAAAGGGTGTTTGCTGTAATGTGACAGCCATTCCTAACTTGAATTCCTATAAACAAATGAGAAGATGGTCAACTTCACTGCAAGGGAAATGCGAAATAAAGCGAAGGTCAGATGTCACTTTGTACCATCAGGCTGGTCGGCGGGGGCGCAGGGGGAGGACGCTCACGGCTGCCACCTTCCCACCAGCATTTTAGGACCTTGCACACACCCTCTCCCACAGTCTGCTCCTGGGCATCTGCACAGAAATAAAATTAACGGGGGGCTGTTTATTGTAGTGGTGTTCTGGGGGGGCAGGTGCTTGATAACCACGAGGACGCCCATCAATACGGTCTTAATAATAGCTACTGTGATAGGGAGTGGCTGAGTCCATTACAGGACCTGTGCACCACCGCCTATTACGTAGCCCTGCAGGGAATAGTGACACCGACCTGTGAGGAGCTGCAAGGAGGTGTGTATGAGTCCAACTTTATAGAAACAAAACGCCAGGAAAGTACACATGAATATAATTATGAATATACGCCTGCATATAATTATGTGACCATAGTGAGAACAGAGCCATACGAGGGGCGATTGGTTTCAAGGTGAAGTGGAAAGGGGGTGATATGGGGGGGATAATGGCAGTAACTGTCCTCCTCTGAGCGGACACGTATGTGAAATCGTATTTTTGTTCTTCGTTTGTATAAAAAACGTATAAACGAATTTTTAAGTTTCAACAGGATGATTCACAGCTCCTTCTTTCTTTGGTTTCTACGATTGCTCGAAAAAAACACGCCCCAGCCCGAGCCATGCAGCCTGTACCGGCATCCACTCTGAGGGCCCAGGTCCCCCCGTCAGGCGGTTCCCGCAGGGTGGCCGCAGAGGGTAGGTGTCACACGCACAGCCTTTCTGGGCCAAGTCTCTCCGTGTCCTCGATGCTCACACAGCCTGTTTTCCAACATTTGTCTGGGAGCCCGGGAATGTTCTAGCTGAGCTCTCATTTGGGGGTGCCAGCTGCACCCCACCTTAGAAGGAGCGTATTCTTCAGACGGTATGTTTTGGTTGGGAAGTGTAGCCCCTTCCTTCTCTGAGCTCCTGGGTATCTGCTTGGCATTTGGTCCTGACCAGCTCTTGTCTAGTGCAAGCGGGCCACGGTGGATGGGTGCGCATTTCTCGATGAAATCCAACTCTTTGCCTGCTCCATGGCGAATGTGGCCGGGGAAAACCACCAGGGTGCCTGGTCTCACTTTAAATTCACGATCACCAACCTCAAACCGGCCGCCTGCTCCGCTCACTTCCCTTTGTGCCAAGGGACTGCTTTACGTCGTCTCCCCGCTCTCCAAGTCTCCACCTGCTGCCCTGCACTCACACGCCGCTCATCCTCCTGACCTTCCCACCACGACACGAGGCGCCTTCCTGGCCAACGGGTCCCCTTCCCCTCCTTCTCCTGCCCTCCCTCATTACCACCCTTCTCTCCTGAAGCACCAGCCCTTCCCCCATTCCACTAATGGCCAGGCCACTCAGAGAGCTGTCAGGATCGTCTCTCTTTCCTCTCTGCTTCCATCTTTCTCTTGAAACTACTCCAAGCTGGCATTCACCCTTATCACTCCACTAACCCTGCTCTTAAAGGGTCTCCGGGGACCGCAATGCAAGCCCAGTGTGAGCCGTTGGTCCTCACCCTACTTGATTGATCGGCAGCATTCGGTGGTTCATCTCCCGGCTCTCCGAAATCTTCCTGGACTCTGCCCCCAGGACCCACACTCCTGGTTTCCTGTCTGTTTCTGGACGGTCCTGCTCAGTCCCCCTTGCCATTGCTCTCCATCTGCCTGAGTGCTAAACTTTGGGGAGCCCCAGGGCTCATATCTGGGGCCTCTTCTCCTTGCTCCCCCAACTCAGTCCTTTGGGGATTCCATCCAGGCTCCACCTGTCGTTTGTATGCTCATGGCTCCCAGTGGGGCGCCTTTGGTCTGGACTTCTGTCCTGAACGCCAGGCTCCCCTGGAAATCAAGTAGGCACCTTAAATTTGACATGTCCCAAGTGAGCTCCAGCCCTGCTTTTCCTGAAGTCTCCCCTCCTCAAAAGATGACAACTTCCATCCCGCCAAGGCCTAGACGAGCACCCTCAGAGTGGTGGGGTGAGGAGCCACCAGCATAAATCCTGGGGCCCCAGGGAACTGCTGGCACTGTAAAGTCCAGCAGGGCTCGGGTGCAGGGTTCTCCTCAGCAATGTGCTTCCGTGGACCGAGTCGAAGGAGGCGTATCTTATTGGGAATGCTGTAATACACTTGGCCCTTGTCATTGACGATGGTTCTAGAATCTATAGAATACCAAGAAGCCAGAAGAAAACAACACGTCTGGGAAGTCAACAAAGGAGTTTATTCCACAGGAAGAAAAATAACAACTCTGATATGGGAAACAATGAAAGGGTCTTAACAGATTGGTGACTGTAACAGTGTTTACACGGTGGGGAACCAGGTATTTTGATCTCAGAACTGTTATCAAGCAGCTATTATGGCATTCTGAGGCACTGATGATGCTTCAGAACAAAGTGGCCCTGGGGCCCACCCGGCAGCGAGAAGCTCGGGCTGGTGCGAGGCTGCTGCTCTGTTTAGCAGGGAGTGGCGGCCAGGCCCAGGGGTGTGGGGACGCACTGACCTCTGGCTAGCCTTTCCAGCGGGCAGAGAAAAGCAGCTGCGGTCAGGCAGCGACGTGGTTGGCCAAGTGTGCTGGCCTAGGGAATTCGGGTGGCTTCTGATTTCTCCTTATCCAATTTCTCCGTATTCAACGGGCCCTCACGGGGCCGGGTAGGGCCTGCTTCCTCCAGAGCTTGGGACTTTTTCCTGGCGAACCGGGAAACCACATCCAGAGCCCCGGAAACCTTATCGCCATGCCTGGCAGAGGCTGTGCGGGCAGGGGACAGCTTGAGATGCCCTCAGTGGGCGTCCGCCCCCGCCCTCCCCAGCCCATCTGGTCTTTGGATCCCACTTTAACATTCTAAGGAGCAAATGTCAGATAGAAGTTGTGCAATCAGAGGAGATGGGCAACTATTTCAAGAGCTGATTAAAATTAGAAAAACGTGGGGGGCGGGGGGTGGCCTCGGCACACCTCTCTGGAGCCCTCAGGGAAGCACTGTCCCCAGCGCAGCCCTCCACCAGCTCTCTGCAGCCGGAGCCCAGAATAACCCAGCTGCTGCTGGGGTGCAAGGCAGACTTCTCTTCCTCAGTAATACTGAGCTCCACAGCCTGCTGCAGAAACACAAGTGACTACATTCCAGAAAGTGACAGAGGCTCACTCACACAAACAACCCTTCCGAGAGTCTCATCTTGAAGAAATCACGATCGCAGGCAGTGGGTTACTGAGGACTAAACCACAAGCCGAACTTGTGGGGTGCAGGGAGGGAGGTTGGTGAGGAGGCCATTGGGCCTCAGGAGGTAACACACGGGCATCCTGCTGGTATCATGTGTGTGAGGCGACAACAGTCCTGACTGCCACCCAGCAAAAACTGACCGACCGACCACCCACCTGACCCACACACTTGGGAGTCCACTACAGACCACACAACCTTGGAGGTTCAAGACTATCCTTAAAAACACTGGTGAGATAAAGCACTTAGAACACTTCCACTCAAGCTCCCTTCCTGCTTCTCTGCACACACACACAGACACACACACACACACACACACACACACACGCACGTGGGGAGGGAGAGGGAGAGAGACAGAAAGATCAGCTTCATTTGTGTCTTGGAAGAATCTAGGTCATGAGTTATAAACACCAAAACCTCCCACACATCCACTGATCGATCCACTGAGTCGTTAGATCTCAGCTACATGTGATAAGTTTGTAGAAACTGATGAGCTTTATGTAAATAAAACTTTAAACAATCACAAGGCTAGTCATTTGTCCTAGAGTGAGGTCCCTGCCATTCCCATCTCTCCCTTACAGAAAAGGGAAGGGCAGAAACGAGCCCCGAGGAGGCGGGGCACGCACATCAGCCTTGATACTGACTGGCTGGAATTTCAAACCAAGCACAGAGATGTTTTGGCCAAATCTTGGTACTGTGAGAAACTTACAAAAATAGCTTCTTTATACTCACATTTCATCCCCACTTCTCAGTCTCTCGTCCTAGCGTGACCACCACTGTGTCCCCAGGGCCATGGCACTGGGTGCCTGCCTGTGACACTATTAAAAAGAAAAGAGGCTCAGGACCTTCTTTTCTGCTGCTGCCCACAGTGGAGAAAGCTCTTACCGTAGATTTTTGATACATTTGTGGATTTTTGATTTGTAAGAACAAAGAGTTCCATGGGATTTCCTCCCCTTCTAAGTCAACAGAGCCTGATGTTTCAAACCGACCCTCTCTGATAATAACCCAAAGAACACTTACAGTGCTGGTCTGCACGTGTGTGCACGCATGTGTAGGCAGTAACAGAGCACAGTTCGATCTCAAAGTCTGCTAAGACCCACCGGGAGAAAGCCAGATAGATGGAGGAAGGTGAAAAATAATCATCTGTGATCATCTAAGGGCTATCCTGAAAACGGGGGTGAGGCACACAGACAAGACAGGTTTCCAAGCCACTCCCTCCGCCACCTCGCTGAAGGGCACGCGTCAGCGCACAGCCCCTGTCTGGAGAGGCACGGGTCGCCAAGGCGTCACTCCAAGTGCCTTCATTCTCCCCGCGGTCCCCCTGACTGCAAACACGCTCGTTTCCAAAACTAACACATAACATTCTTCAGCTTTCAAGAGCGCCTTTTTATGGAGAGTGCCCTGAATCAGACGTGTAGAACTAGTGCAATAGAAGACCAATATAATTTTACATTACTTTACAGTTAATAAGGCTTTACACACATCACAGGCCCTGTTCGGAAACAGGCCTCCATATTTACACACAGTTGTACATATATACATGTTAACAAAATACAGCGCACTCTAAAAGTTAGATTCATCTCAGTACACGTTTTTTATGTTATTCCACCAATACCTTTTAAAAATTGCTTCCCGATAATCTAAAGTAACCCCCGCTCCACAAATTACTACAGTTGGTTTCCGTTTGTCCCTCCTGCCCTCCCCCCCACCCCCCAATCAGCCTTTGCTTTTTCCTTGATCCTTGATATGTCCCTCAAACCATATTCTGGGTTTGCCTCTGATGCAAGCCGCGTTCGCGGGCCTCGGCTCCTGATCCGGGTGTGTTGGGGTCTGGGAGCGTCGCCCTCCAGCCACTGGGATGCTTCAGGAGTCCAGCTCCAACTGCTCCTGATTCTCACTGAGTCTTAACATGAGTTGTTGCTCATAGTACAGGCTCTTTGCATAGTTTATTTCTTGTGATAACTTGATGGCGAGGACCTCTGACTTCACGTGGACCTGGAGAGCAGAACAGAGTGAGGAGCCCGCCCCCAAGGAGTGGAAGCAGCATCACAGGCCAATGAGTAAATTCACTGCGCAGCCGCTCCCAGCCCGGCTGCGGAGAGAACGGCAAGGGCACTCGCTTACTCCCAGGGCCTAGTCCCCATTAAGGCTGGTCTGAGGGGGGCGAGGATCTGCTGAGGTCAGGCTAATACTCAAACCTAAAGTCTGGCGCGGGTCAAAGAGGGAAGCAGCAGCAGCACAGGAATGCCTGAGGCCTTCCTTATTAAGAATGCCTGGAAAGGGGAAAAAACGCAGCTGGGCAAGGCACCCCACCATGACAAGGAGGTTGCAGAAATAACTCACGCTTTTGGGTGTTAACTCTACTAATCTCCCAGTCCTGACTTCAGCCAACGATGACCCCGGGGAACCGTGCACAAGCCAAACCAAACCCCAGGGAATTCCTGAGCAGGGAGAAGGGCGAGGGGAAGGGGCTGGCTAAAGTCTGTTGCTATTTCTGATCTGCAGGAAGACCTGGAGATAAGCAGGACCATTTTGGATGACCCATCACTCTCACTGCAGGCTTGAAAATCCTAGCATGCCAGAGGGAAAATGAGCAGGACTGACCCTGGGTTTCATGAAAAGACGCCCACTTAGAATACGGCTAAGACGGCAAGTTTCCTTAAACGTGCTTCTGCTGAGCCAACACTCCCTGAGTGGAGGCCACACAGCACAGGGGTCTAGAGGGCCAGGCGTGGAGTCACACAGCACCTGGGTGTGAACCCCAGTTCCTTCCGGTGTTGGCCATATAACCAAGTCACCATATAACCAAGGGGCCAACTGTTACACAGGACCACCAATACAGAAGCCAGAGCTGCTCTAACACCTTCTTAGATTCAAGGCACGGAAGAATCACATTTTAGGAATAAAACACCCCACGCCAGTTGGTGCTCACAACTAACTAGTGGAGACAGTACGACCACCTGCCCTATCAGGAGGGGTAACTGAGGCACAAGAGCGCAGTAAGCTGCTCAGGCTCATTAGCGGCAGAGCTGGGACAGCAGCATCCAGCCGCCGCTTCACAGACGCGGAGGACTAAGGGGCGGCGCCTAACCGCCCCGCCCCACGGGGAAACGGAAGCAGAAGGGCCCTGGAGGCAGAGCACAGGTGGCACTCACCATCGGCTTCTGGTGGGAAGGGCCGGGGATGGACACTCCACTACTTGTGTTCACTGCTTTCTTGGTCACCTGCACATACACCTTCCCGTGGTCTCTGGAGACCAGGCAGTGGTAGAGATCATCGTACTTGACTTCTAGGAAGATGGCCTCCCGATCCACGTAGTCTCCACTTTTCAGGAAGTAAACAGCCTTGGAGGAGATGAGCACACAGTAGCTGTCGATGTTCTCCACGGCGATGAAGCTGCGAAGGAAGAGGGGAGATGAGAAAGGCACACAGAGCTTGCCCTCCGCACACGGTGGCCTTGTCGCTAAGCCTGCACAAAGGGGATGTGGGCCTCGGGTGGGCCCTGGTCCCCTAAGGCCTGACCTTGAAGCCTGGCTCCCTCCCTCACTGCACCTTGGGCAGGTGGCCCAATCGCTCTGAGCCTCCCTCCGTTTTCCTGTTTGTAAATTAGGAATAAAAATGACACCACCCTCGTGGGGCTGAAAAGCACTCGGGCCCCTAATCAGGGGCGCTGGACCAGTGTCACTGCATGACGACGACCAACGGTACCGACAAGAGAAGCAACGTACATCCTGAAATTGTCCTGTGTGGGTGTTTCCAGTGAGGGTGTGCACGTAGTTTAAGGCTTAGAGAAAACTGTACCAATGCTTTGTTGGACAAAAGAGAGGAAGAAAAAAAAGAACGCTTTTAAATGCTGACCCAAGTAGCCACTGCGAAGGTTCGCGCGGACGCAGGGAGGTAAACAGCAGCGGCTGGACGACTCAGGCCTGGTGCAGTGGGGGCGGGGAGGGGGCGGAAGCGGGAGGGACATTAAATAGGCTCAGGGCGTGAGAAGCCGGCACGCGGCTCCAACAGGGCACACTGACGGCCCCCGCTTTCCATCACAGTTCTATTAAGAGGTCACCCAGTCTCTGCTCCAGTGACAGGGAACTGGTGAGGCCACCACTCCATTTCCAGAAAATTTCAGTAGTTAGAAGGTGTTTTGTTAGGAAAGCTGTAACCGTGATTTTCGTAACTCACTCATGACTTCCAGGGGCTTCAGGGCCACTCAGAAGAAAAACCCTGCTCCTCTTTGTCCACGGCGCTCCCAGATTTAAAGTGGAAATGTATGCACATCAAACCTCTCAGCTCAGCTACTGAATGGGGAGCGGTGACCCTTGGAAACCGCTGCGACAGCTCTCCAGGGCCTGGCTGCCTCCACTGCATCTTGTGACAGCCTTCCACAATGGGGCGGTGACGTCGGGGACAGCGAAGGAGAACAGATGACGGCAAGAATACTAAGAGCTGACCGCAGGCGGGCTGTCACGCTGCGGCCCCCTGGGACTTGATGTCCTGAGAGGAATTTGCAAACTGGAGTCACTCCGAGCCCAGGCTCCCTGGGGAGCTACTGGAAGGCCAGGGTCCCAGGGCGGCTTTGTCAGGGTGTCAGCCGTCGCAAAACACTGTGACGGGCGGAGGCCTGCCTGCGGGGGACAGGCTGGCTTCTTTTCAGCTCCAAGCATGTGCTGGGCACTCGCTCACCTCTGAGCTCAGCGAGCACCCCCACCCCCAATTTGGAGCACATCTCGTCTTGTCAATCCTTCTGAACCTCCCCATCCCCGGGAGTCACGAGTGCCAGCTTCTCCTAGAAGCTTCTCAAAGTGTTCCCACGAAACACTCCCACCCCACCCCCACTTTTGAGTACTTAACTGCTTACCTTTGAAAGCACCGCCAAACACTTATCTGTTTGCCTTACGTCTCCTGGACTGAGCTGGTGGGAGCGGGGGTCTACACCGCACCCCCATGTCTCCCTGAGCACCGCGGAGCCAGCCGCCCCCAGCAATCACTCAGGAAGCGTCTGCCTGTCCCAGCCACCATTTTCATTACGGCCTTGCATGACAAAAATCGGGGCTTACTCTATTCTAACTGGTTGGCAGTGCCAAGAATGTAGACTTGTAAAGTCTAGAGGCCAAAATCAGAAACACCCAGTAGCTGTTGGTGTTTTGGGGAAACTTAGCAGAGTTTCCCATCTCCTGGGCCCTGACAGCGCCAGGGGCAGCCTTGTCATGTGACTGAATGAAATGGGATCTGTAATAGCTGGTCCGGGGAAAGAAACAGAGATGGAGACAGGAAGAAAGAGGGGTAGAAGAAAGCTCCCTGACAGACAGGAAGCACTACAGGGCCAGCTTGCTGGGAAACTAGGCAGAAACTGAAAAATGGCCGATGGCTTCTGAGCACAGGGTGGGGTTGGGCAGGTGGCGGGGAGGCCATGCTGGGCTCTCAAAAGAGACCCCCAAAGCTGGCCACTGTATGGGGGTGAGAGCAGGAATGTGCACGAAAAATCCAACTGAGATGGGTTTCTTCCCTCTGGTCCAGCACAGGATGGGCCCCTCCACCCCCTCACCCCTGCCCCCACGCTCACCCCATTTGGCACCCCCTGCAGCTGACGTTTACGTGGTGGCCTGGGCAGCTGCTCTCACGCCCGGGCTGCAGGGCTGACATTACTGGTGTACTTTCCACACTGGATCACTTTCACAGGCTTCAAAACAGGCTCCTTTTCAAGATGCCACAGAGGGCGCACGTCCCCCGTCAGGCAGAGCCGCCGGGGGAGGAAGGGTGGCGCTGAGCTGGGAGGCCTGGCCGAGCGGGCAGGGAAACCCCGCTGGGCTGCGTGGCTCCGGCCAGGCCTGAGGCTTTCTTCGGGGCAGTTTCTTCATTGGAGAGATGATCCTACTTGACAGCTACTGTCACAGAGAATTCATGGCCACACAGAACGGCGAGGGGACGGGGCAGTGAATGTGCACAGGTCTCTCTGTGAGTCCAGGGGCCCCATTCATATCCTGAAGCTACTACAGACACCACCATTTTTCTGACTTTACATGAAATGTTCTGATGTTTTTTAGAAGCAAAAGCAGATCAGAGCCAATGGTACAACCAAGAGGAGGAGAGAGGGAGACAATGGGGGCCACAGCAGGCAGCTAGAGCGCCAGGGTTCCCTACCATGGTCTGAGCAAGAAGCCGGAGACCGACCGACCTAACAGCTGTCTCCATTTGCCTCCTGACGCCCCCTCGGCACCCCACACCAAAGACCAAGGCTGCGTGCATGTGTGCGCGCGCGTATTTTTTACAAAATCTGGAAACCATATCAAGGAATAATTAGCTACAGACCATGTACATTACAGGGGCTTCCTCCTGTAGTGGAGACCGATCCCAAACTCGTCACTGTGAGAGAAGGGCTAAAACTCAGGGTGCAAGAAAATCCTGGCCACAGCAGTGCTCGCGACAGTCTCCCCCGCCAGTCTGCCCTGCCTGTCCCTGTGTCCTTCGCAGCTGCAGCACCTCCCTCCCCGCCTGGCCATCCACCTGTAGGCGGTCTGCTCCCCACAGGCTTCCGGTACTTCACCTGAGAGGCTCAGGGTCCTGCCAACAGGGCCCAGCAGCCACTGCTGCACGCAAGCCGAGTCCCAGCACTGGGCTTTCCGCTCTTTATCCCCGTGTCACCACGCTTCACCCAGGGCTGCCGCTGGTTCACGGAAAAGGGCCTGCTGGAAAACCTCAAGGGCTGACCCAGGGGAAGGAGCCAGCAGGCCTCAGGTCGGTCCCGAGAGCATCCTTCAATTCCCTGACCGTTGGTAACTCAGAGCGAGGAGAACAAAATCACGCGTGAGAAGCACAAAGCTCTGGGTAAGCTTTGTCCTTCGCTGGTGAGGACCAGCGAAGTCACTCACGGTTCTGCGGACACATTTTAGGTTGTAGGTACTATAATTTATCCTATAGCAAGCAGGATTTTTAGACTTCGGTCAAAAGTTTTAAGTCTCCTTTAAGGAGAGAAAAGAGGGCACTCTGACCTTGAGACCAATGTGAGAAAGTTTCTTCGAGAGAAAGGAGGCTGGGGTGCATGGCTTACACCATCCTCTGAGGACGCAGGCACTACCAGCAGGCACATCTGGCAAGGTGGATGTCACTAACACCAATGGCACGGTCAACAGCAGCTTCACACCACTTACTCTGTGGCAGGTAATGTGTCCCCTCCAAGTCACATGGCCAATGTGCCACTGGAACCAGCTAGCCCTAGGTGCCAGGTGGCTCTGCCTGTCATTAGCCAGATAACTTTGCTCGAGCTTCCTTGCTGTCATCTGTAAGACAAGAATCGTCACATCTATGCTCTGCAGGGCCAGGGTGACAATTAGAGCTGACCTACGTGCCCAACACAGAAGAGAAGCTCAACCAGGGTGGCTCTGTTACTCTTTCTTCTGCTGAGGGCAGATGCCAAGTTCTCCAGACACTGGCAAGGGTCCCCCTGCAAGTCTACAAACCCTCGCTTCGGCAGGGGCAGGAATGAGGGTCCCTCGAAGAGGCCACATGGAAAACGGGGTCAGGACCGACTGTCCTCAGGGAGAGAGAGAGATCTGCCAACCCAGTGTTTCACCCACCCTCTTTGTTTGATTTCTTTCTTTTTCTCCCACTCTTATTATTTCTGTTTTTGCTTTATTGACTGTTTACACATCTATAGTCTACTAACTTTGGAGTCATTTCAAAATCAGAAGAGTTCTGAGTCGTCTCACTCCGGGTTCGCTCCCAGCGGAGGCTCCTCCTGGGTCACGTGCCCCCCTCCACCTGCATCTGGGACCCCCTCACACTCAGCATGTCCCCAGCTGAGCCACCCTTTCATCTCCAGTCCTCGCCTCCTCCTGCCTCCTGCAGTTGGTGGCTTCTCTATCCAACCAAACCGGCAAGAAGCCCAGTGTCATTCTCAGCCCCTCCCCACTCGGATCATAGTCAGCCCGACGGGGCCTCCGCCCGCCCGTCTGCTCCTCTCCTGCCCCTCCCCCATTTACCTGCCTCACTCCCGGGGCCTCCTCACTGGGCTCCTGCCTCCGGACGCTCCACCTCTGACCCATTTCACTCTCGCTATCGAGGCTACAATTTCAACATGGAATTGCGAGCGGGAAAGTCTTTAAAATCTCACCACCGCCCACAGCAGTAAGCGCAGCGTGGCCGCTCGGGCTCCCCGAATTTGGCTGTGGGACCCACCCTCCCAGACACGAGCTGCCGCCACGTCCGGCCAACTTGAGTCCTCCCGGAACTCTCCTGCTTCCACTGGCCCATGCTCTTCTCTGCATCCGGAACTTTCTCCCCTCTCTCCCTGGCACGTTTCTCCTCATCCTGCAGGGCCAGGTCAATTGTCCACAGCCTTCCCCAGCTTTCCAGGCACAAATTCATCACCTCCCTTCATGGCCTCATGACGCATGGCTCACACTTCTATTTAAAAAGCAATCACACGTTACAGACAGTTGGTAATACTGTCCGTTTCCTCCGCTAAACTGTAAGCTTGTCAAGGAAAAAGCCTATTTCTTATTCATCCTGGAGCACAGTAGGATTTAGTAAATTTACGCGCTATGTAGGCTCAGAAAATCACGATGAGATTACATCGTGAGGTTCAATGGAATCTGCCAGAGCACATGCAACTTTGGTTGCTGGATATATGTGACTGCCAAAGAAATGTGTACACATTTTAAGATTACATTTAAAAGTAATCCATATATTACTTTTCGAAGGTGAATTAATCAAATGACCGCTGGCGTCACCATGGGACAGGCAGGCCAGTCACAGAAAATGGCGGAGGCACGGCTGTCGTTCGAGGAGCGCAAGACCATGTGAAGTGGTATCTGAAATTCAAGAACATTGTTTGAGTTTCCCCCATGCTCTCCTGATTAACACCCCTTGGCTTCTACTTATGGGGGACCTTAAAGGATGGGGTGTACCGTAGAAAACCAGCTACACTGGCGGTCCTTTGGGAGGAAATTGAAATGGCATGCGCGGTGATACAAGGGGACACGTTGGTCAGCGTGGCCCGAGCAGCAGTTCGCCGTGATCAGAAGGGTCTGGAGGCCGATGGTCACCACTTTGAGCGCCTCTCGTAACTGCAGAAGTTTTTCCTCCCCTTTCTTAAAATGTGTATACATTTTTTTGGCACCCTCAGTATTTTACCTTTACTAAAGTTAAGGAATTCTTAACGAATGCTTGATTTAACTTATTAAAGATTTAGCAAGCCATCAACCTTGATCAGAATAGCTGAATAATCCACCAAATGAAAGTTTTAATTCAGTGGCATGTCAAAGAATGTTCAATTCCCTATTCCCTAAGTGTCAATGGTTATTGATAGATTATTTCCTGGTTTAGAAAAGAAAGTTAATGAATTCTATCCCATTCCTCAAAAGGACCTGTCTTTTTGTTTTTGCTGTGAGAATGTACAGATTACTACAACTTTTATATTTATAATTACATATATTAGCATCAACACTACAACCTGTGGTCAAAAAGTACTTTTGATTTCTCTCTTTCTGCAACTTCTCAGGAAGGTTAGACAATATGCAAAATACAATTAACACCGTATTTACAAAGGGGATAAGAAAGGAGAATTTTACTCTTGGTTTTATTTCTAAGTACTCTCTGCATTTGCCAACCACATGCATAAAGTATATTTCATTGAAAACAGAAAGGACTTATCTGGCTGGCGGGTTTCTAAGCTACTTTTGTTTACTTTTTAAATATATTTCCATATTAAAAAAATCTCATACATGTTCTCCTCTGAAACTATGTCTTGAAAACACAATCCAATTGTCAAGCTCTGGAAAGCCGTACGCCAGAGCAGCTCCGTGGGTCGTGTGGGTGCTCGTGGCGCCTTGTCTGAAAAGGTCAGAGGCACCCTCGTGCTTACGACGACAATGTGTACCTTGTCTGCGATGGAGGAGCAGAAATAAATTAGGTACTTTTCTCTTTTCCTTCCTTTTAAATGACAATGACCTTCCTTGCCACAGATGGACACTAGTTATAAAGAAAAATTAATTTAATGAGATAGGACAAATTTTACTTTAGGATCCCAGTGCAAAACCAAAACCGAGAGAAATGGGGAGCAGTGGTGATTCTGCAACAGATCAGAGAAGTATCTGATTCACTTGAGACCAAAGCTTTTCAGCTGGCCAGACCTTAAATCGTGTGTCAGTAACTATCTTTCTAACACTAATTACTTAAATAAAGTGAAAAACTTAAGGGCAATGTGGTCCGGGAGAACGAAGCTGAAGTACCCACAGCCCTGGGACTTGGTGGGGTTTTCGCGACACCGGGAAGTAATTACACAATATTTCCCAGAAGTGAAACAGGGAGTCTAACTGGAAAGAAATGTGGAAACATTTAGTTAGAACAGTAGAGCAAGGTATTAAAGAACCTTTTAAGGGGTTAACTCTGAAGGAAAATATGCAAATAATTAGGTTTGTAAACATGTTTTTAATTACAATTCTAGGATAAAAGTCAGAGGTATAATTTGGCACTTGTGTGCTTTTCCTGAAAACTCCTTTCTTGCAAAGTGATGATTCTAAAGCTCACGTCACCATGAGGACCCAGCCTGACAACCGAGGACACATCAGAGAAACATTTGCTGACTCCCTGACGGCTTCTTCCTTGTACACAGAGGAAGGCCTTGGTCACGTGCCTCCTTCCACATTCACTGGCAAGACTGAACTCACCAACGGGTGGAGACACATGGTTTTCATCTTTAGAGTCAAAATTCACTCATGCTGGTATCTTTTCCCGGCTTATGTGAATTTTAAGAGTTTCATGAAATCTGTTTTCCTGACTTCATTTCGATTCCAGTGTTCAGCTTTCTGTGGCTGCTGTCAGTGTGTGCACGTCCCGGGGAGCAGCCTACACCAGCGGTACGACACGCTTTCCTGTACCACACGCTTTGTCCGGTGGCACACGTCTTTCTACTGAAAATGCATTTCTCACGGACCAGAGATGGACATTAAGTACACAACATACGGTAATTTTACAATGTCAACATTTTACCAAAAAGCCCCCAGAAGATGGAATAGTGAACGTGTATTAATATAATGTTAAACTGCAGCTATATGGCCACCATTCATGCCACAAATAGTTACTGAGTGCCTACGATGTGCCAGGAATGTTCTAGGTGCTGAGGATTCGTTCATGAATGAAACAGACAGAAGTCCTGGCCCTCAGGGGGCTGCCATTCCAGCAGACTGCACCGAGCCCTGCTGGACTGACCATGACTCTCTGGGCCTCCAATCCAAAGGCTGCAAGTTCCAGCAGCCAAGTGGTATGAAGGGCAGTCATGGAACAAGACCCTCCCACAAGGAGGCGGGAGTGCACAGCCCCCCTGGCGTGATGGTGCACGGGGCTTCCAGACATGGGGATGACGACCAGGGCGGACGCCTGACTAAGAGAACAGGACATGGTAATGTCTGTGCCCCACCCCCAATCCTATGTCGAACCCCTCACCCTACCGTGGCTCTTTGCAGCAGGGAAGTAACTAAGGTTAAATGAGCCCATGAGGGTGGGGCCTGATCCCACCGGATTAGAGTCCTTAGGAGAGACTCCAGAGAGCTCACTCTCCCTGCCCTGTGAGGACATGGTGGCCATCTGTAAGCCAGGCACTGAATTGGCCGGCACCCTGATCTGGGACTTCAGCCTCCGGAACGGTGAGAAAATAAATTCTGTTGTTGAAGACACTCGTGTATTTTGTTGCGGCAGCTGAAGCTCAGATTGAGCTGACTAAGATCATGTGATGCCCCTCCATCATTAAGAGACCCTCTAGTAGTAACACCGCAGAAAGGCTGGGTCACACAAAACATATCCAGGAAGGTGCCATCCTACCCAGCAAGCAACAAATGAATTCTGGATTTCATGGTGGATGTCTCCATTCAAGTATCACCACAAAAGTATGAGATGAGGTCAGCTTAACACTGTGTCAGTGACACTGAGGGCTATCCTGAGAGTCAACCTCTACTTCAGACACGCCCCCACCAACCAAAAAGCACTCATGGCCCTCAGAACCGTCCCTAGCTTTATCTTAAAGGAGATATGTGAGCATTATTATGAAAGAAATTAAACGAGCATTTTGCCACTCGTCAGGCATAACTAACTGCTTTCTCTGGGCTGGTGGTTGTAACACCTATTTAGGTTACAGAGCACTTTACACTAGAAAGGTCCCCGCGGAGTACCCTAATAGCGGAGCGCTGAATTCTATCATGCCAACTTGGGATAAATCCACTAACTGAAAATAACCCCAAGGCCCCAGGCACAGACGGCTCTGCATTCAAAGAGTAACAAAACAATCTTAAGAAAACTGCATTCCCCCAATTTTTAGCTGTTAGTTGGTATTTGTTTTACCTGTTTTGTTTTCACAAGCTTTCGGCAGCAAACCACAGAATACCAAAGTTTCAGAAAATTTGACATGGGGAAAAAAAACGTTGAAAACATTTTATTCATTATCTTCTCTCTTTGAACTAACTAGAAAGAAACTGCCGTTTTTCTAGAAACAAAACTCTATTAAGGTCCTGCTTGGAACTCAGTTTGAGAACCACAGCTTTGAGCAGAAGGCTGCTTCCAAGTAGTTATATCTAAACCTACCAAACATTTGGGCCAAGGAACCTCTCTGACCAGTTCCAGGCCCTCAGAGTCAGGATGACACTCAGGTCAGGTAGAACCTTCTCAGAGACAAAAGAGACAACTCGCTGCAACACCGGGCTATTTCCCACGGCTCCACTTACAATTCATCCTGTATGTTGTCCGTGAGTTTGAAGAGCTGCTCCTGCCCTTCTGCCTGGCTCTCAGAATAGCGGGGCAGCAGCCCCTGGGGTCCCGTGCAGCATCGGGGCTTCCGCACCCTCTGTGCTTGAGTCCTAGACGGGTACATGGACAAAAAGCAGAGGAGTTAAGTGCTGGGTTAAAATGACTTCCTCGTCTAAGAGAAATGCTTACTACAAGGCATACTCTAAATCTAGTGACTGGAATTAACCCGCAGTCTTACCTGTGAACGTACAATAAGGTGGGCATTACAGACTCCAATTCTGAATTAGAACCTTGCCTTTGCCACTTCCTAGCTGTGTGGTTACGGATGAGTTGGTTCACTCCTTTAACCCTCGGTTCCAGTTTTCTCTGTATAACGGGATGAGTCCCTACCTCCTGGGACTGCTGTGCAGATCAAATAAACGGTGCCCGTCAAGCCTGTGCTTGACAGAACGCGGGCTCTCTACTGGTGGTGGCTGCTCCTGTGACTGCCACTATTACCAGACACCCCGTCTTCCTAGGACTCTCTTTGGGAGAGGCATCTGTGGACTTGCAGTGGGTCAGGGAGAAGAGCGAGGGACCTGGGGCATTTGGTCAGCACACACCCAGCTTCTGGATTTCCTCTGGGATGAGCTCAGCTGTCCAGGCACAGGGTGAGGGACGCAGGAATCACAGGAGGGAGACGAAAGGCTCCGTGGGTGTGTCCCAGGCCAAGGCCTGGGTTCTGCAGTGGCTTTAACTCATGCCACTCATCTGTCGGTTGCCCAAAGGAATCTGCTTTGCTATGGCTTTCAGGGTAGGCTCATGTTATCTTTTTCCACAAACCGTATACAGGCTAATTGATAAGTACTTTTTGGTGTTTTCCTAGAAACAGGAGCCTGTATTTGTCTTGGAAAGGCTATGCATATTTCAGATGACTGATAAGAGTGTGCTGGTTCTGTCCTCGGCCTTGTACTGGTTGTACTTCTCATTATTTGTTACTGGATGCCATTGAAGCAAAACACCCTTCTCTAGACATAGCTAAAAGTGAGGAACAGTGTACACTTGGAGTCAGTACTTCAGAACATGTACTACCAGCGGTGTAGAGACTCACTTGCAAGGGCAAAGAGTGCCCTGGGGGGCAAATCGGGTAGTAATACCGACTGAAATGGTCAGCATCTGGCCATTGGACATGCAATGGGTTAGCTGCAGCACTGGGACAGCTGCAAAGCAGCCCTGGGCCCAGGCCAGCACTTGGCTCATCAGACCTCAATGACTGAAGCCCACACCCGGGTAATGCCTGCTATGTGCCGGAAAGCCAGAAATCCAGTGACAATTTTTCAGAAGTTTTCGTAATAAGGAGCCCCTAAGTACTACTAGCTGTGCTCTTCAAGGGCCATGTAAAGACACTGTAGAAAGAAATTTTAGCCATCTGCACTATGGGGCTGGGTTTAAATTTAGATCATCTACTCCCACTAGGCACAGTCTCAATTTCTCCTTCAAGACTTAGGCCCATTGTTGGCTATTTGGATCCCGACTACTGATGGAAAGTAGGGAGGGCAGTGTGGGGAGCTGCCGCCATAAGGATGCTAGCCACCACGGCAAGCAACGGGAACCAAGGGGACCGGGCGGGCTGTGCTGCTCCAGGGAGCGGAGCCCTGCTCTGCCAGCCCTGACAAGCAAAACTTGGGCTGTCATTCCAAACACTGCTGAGGACAGGCTAGTAAAGTGTCTTTGCCCCGAGGAGGCCTTACTCTTTCATTCTGTGAAGCTCCTGGATGAGGTTCAGGCTGATGTGGCAGAAGCCCGAAGGCCCCTCCAAGAGGGATGTGTCACTTTTCAGTTCAGGCTTCATCCTGACTCTTCTCACCACATCTTCCCCCATCTACTGGGAGGTATGGAGGCTCAATTCCTGTACCTATATCTGTAGCGGCAGCTATATATCATCTGCCTAATCCAGCTATTTCACCATCTCCATCATATGACTGCATCACTAACAAACGGCCTCTGGATGTGTCATGGATTATAACAACAGCCTTATAACTTATTTTTTCTATTTCCATCCTTGTCCATTCAAAACACAAGTTAGAGATCAAGTCGGTCATGTGCTTGAAACACATTTGCTTCACAGTTCGCTTAGATAAAGTATTAGCTTACTGCTTGGCTCCCCATCTGGCATGTAAGTGCCATGAGAAGAGGGATTTTGCTTTGTTCACTGTTATCCTGGGAACTAGAACAGTGCCCAGTTCATGGCAGAGAAGCAATACATATGAAGTGAATTAAATGAATGAATGCATCTGGGGGTGAGGGACTCGTTAGCATAATGGCCATTTTGAGTACTGAGCTAAAAAAGAAACGGTGAAATGCAGACGTTGGTGCAGTGTTTGAAAGACTATAGAGGTTCTGAGCTGAAAGTCAACAAAGTCAAGGCAAAATGTGAGCCAGCTAGACTCCTATCTTCCTGACAGAAAGGTGTGTCTGGTCCACTGACCAAAGCAAAGGAAGGGGCATAAAGAAAGACAAAGTCATGAAATTATGTCTCTACTGATCCACCCATTTTCCTCAGAACCCATGGTGGGAAAAGCATGTTCTTGAGGAGGAGAAAATGTACCACCTTACCCCGAGTCCCAAACTCTCATGGGACCCAAGGAGGCCAGAGAAACCACGGACAGGCGGCTTGCTTCTGGACCTGAGTGAGCCCTTGGAAATCACATCTTGTAACCACCACAGAATAGCTAGGCATGTAAGTAAGTGTGCCCCATGTGATCATATTATCAAATAGTTTTCTGGTCCATTCAGCTTGACCGCCCCCGCCCCCCGACAATTTCAGTGAACCAACCTCACCCTTATTCCCAATACATGTTCTTCTAATTTGCAAACTACAAAACGTACCCAAACACAAAGAACAATACAAAAGTAGAGCAGCTCCCCTTTGTTAAATTTTTTATCTGTCTTCCTAACAATCTTTCCACCTCCAAGGTCTTCACTTTGTGATCAACCAAATATTATGGGGAGGTTGGAAACAGTACTCAGACACTGCTGATGGAGGAGTTCACTGTGATTATTCAAGGGTCAGTTTTCATGAGGACACAGAAGAAACGAGAGAGTTCAACTTTGCCATAGAGGAAACGCAGTCTTCTCCTATAGTTTTATAAATATCGGGACTACTTCTAGTGGGGGTGATTCCCAGATACTCTTACTAGAAGCAGTAAGTTGGGTTAAAGAAATCCTTCCCACAATCTCCCGTTACTTTATCTCTGTTGGTATCTGAAAAACTATTGTTTCTTCTCTGAAACTCAACTGAAGTTTTAACTTATGAGGTCCAAGTTGGGAGGTTGGGGGGAGAGGGGAGCTTAAAGTCAATGTGCATGAACAAATTCAGTCCTGAGCGTAATCAAAGCACCATAAACAAAAAAAAAAAACAAAAAAAAAAACAAGCTAGGGTTTCCAAACGTCATAATCCAGCAGGAAGTTTAAAGTAAAATTCTTCAGGGCAGGCTACTGAGTTTTCTTCACCTATTGAGGGTGGCATGACAAATTCACATAACCCTTTGAAAATGGTATGACTGCATGTACCCCAAATCCTAACTTGTTCACACTCTGTGATTCAGTAACACAGTGGCTCCACTTTTAAGTGACTGTTCTCCCATCACTCTCACGTTCCTGGGAGCCTATCAGCACCTGGAGGGAAAGGACTCTCTCTCTTCTGGTGTTTTGTTTGTTTCTTTGTTTTAAACTGGACTCACCATTATCCTCAGTTCAAGGCTCACTATCATCATTGGCCTTTCCTCTATTTATTTTAAATGGTATAATAAATATCTGTGAAAACCACCATCCCCAGCATGAAGCATGAAAACTCCACCACTGACCATCACGGAAGTTTGTCTGGGTGGTCCTCTGCTGTCACTGCACCCCCACCCTGCTCCTCCTCTACCTAATACAGCTGCTATTCTGAATCTCGTACTTACCATGTCATTGCTTCTCTTCCTCATGTAGTCTTACCATGTTTCAAATATGCTCTGGTACAGTCTTGTTATATTCTTTGGTTTAGTTGTTTTGAAAAAGAATGTCACTGCCTTTTTATGCTTTGGGGCTTATTTCTTCTTCCTTGCAGTCAAATTGCAGAGATTCAGCCTTTCTTTTGTGTGCAGCTATAATCAATTATTTTACCTACTTACTATTTTCCATTGTTGATGATGACACATGGGTTATTGCCAGGTTTTGCTCTTACAAACAATGCTGCAACGAACATTCCTGTGTGTGTCTCCTGGTGAACATGGACAAGAGTTTCTTTGGGCATATGTCCAAGAGGGATCTGCTAGATCACAGGGCACGAATGTTCACCCAGCAAGGTAATTCCATTGTTTTCAAAGTGGCCGAACCAATTTACACTCCTACCGACAATACATTTCAGACGGCCCAGTAATCTGTATCTTCCCGACACTCGGTATTGTCTAGGACAGCACTGCCCAATACATGGCCACTGGTCATGTGTGGCTACTGAGCACTTGAAATGTGGCCAGTGTAACTAAGGAACCGCGTTTTTAAAATTTAAAGTAAAATAAGTTGTGTACAGACAGTACTGGTCTAGACTCTTAGATTTTGGCTGCCTGAATGGGTGTAAAATAGCATCTTGTCTTCCCTTGCCTTTCAACCTAGAGGGTCATGGAGCTCCATAAGAAAAGCACTGGGACAGAGAGGCCAACTTTTAAGCCACTCAGGCCCACTGATGGACCATCCTGGGACCATCCTCCAGCCTCCCTTGACTGACTTGCTCATTTATTGTCAAGATTGGCTGCTCCTAGGGCTGGGTCTGGTACTACGCCCTGGGGAAAACAGATCATTAAACAAAGGGTGGCAAAACCTCACCCACTCACCTCTCATTAGCTGACAGCGTCTGTTACTAACACTTGACATAAAAGGTAGTTTACAACACGAGTCTGTTTAGTGCATATGCAGCAACTCTGCCTCCACAAACCTTTGTTTAGCCAAAGGTCTGCGGCGTATTTAATTGCTGCCAGCTGGGGGCTGGTCGGCCATCTTAAGCCCTCAGCTGCTGTGGTTTATAAATTTCACAGTGTATAGAGAGAAGCAGGCCTTCCAGTCAACCAGCTAATCCAAAATGTCAGCACCAAACCAACATGCGCTCTGAACTCCATGAAAACGTCAGGGAGTCGGCTGCAAGGCATGGACGACTCAGCCCCCAGGGAAGGCACTGCTGATACAGTGGCTGATACACTGCAGATATCCCCCAGCATGGAGATCAATACAGAAGAGGCCTGCGTCTGGCCATTGCTCTCTCACACATCCCGGAGGCCCCAAACCAGAGGATCAGAGTAATGAAAACAATCCATGTCACTTTCTTCAAGCAACAATAAATCCAAACAAGGTGACACAAGAAGATCTAACCAGTTCCACTTGGTAGATCTTGCCTTTCAGCCTGAGGGTCAACAGTTGGCCAGCCATTATCTGTTCTCCACTTCTGTGATGAGTAACTATGTCATAGTTGTATTAGTTGAAGACAGATGTTATACACACAGACACAGACCCTGTACAGTTTAAGTTATTAGTTGGTTGGGAACTGTCATGGCCAATGTCTATCAACCAAGAGAGGTTCAAACACAATCAGTGAACAAGCAGAAAATGTGTGTGTCAAACACGTGACCTCCCGGTGTAATAGAATGTTTATTCAACTGATGACTGCCATCTTCCTTAGGGGCCGTGTGCACTGACCTCAACAAAGTAATGGATTGTACTCGCATTTACTTTATGTGTGTGTCCAAGACTTTTCTTTTAATTACATACCTTCCTGATACATACTGGGCTCACCTGGGCACAAACAAGTAGGCTGGAGACGGAAGGTCAACCCAAACTATCTCTGCAAATACTGTTAATGGATGACAGCTACAAGATACCAAGATTCTTGACTGAATGGTTCAATCAGACATTTGTCAGCGTCCTAAAAGAAACTCAATGGTCTAAACCAGGGGTGTCCAACCTTTTGGCTTCCCTGGGCCACACTGGAAGAATAACTGTCTTGGGCCACACATAAAATGCACTAACACTTGACTCAGTTAAACCTTGAACCAGGAAAACTGTACTGAATATCTGCTACAACAATTTGGATTTTGAACGCATGCAAAAAAAAAAAAAAAAAAAAACAAAAAACACAGGTGGGCAGAAAGAAACCCGATGGCAGCAGAGGACGGCTCCTAAATGAACTAGCAAAAGAGGATCCAAACGAAGGCAGCCAGAAACACGAGCCTGCTGACAGCCCTGAGAACGGCTTGCACCCGCACTGCCCCGTTACACGAACCTTTCCTGGGCTACCAGACGCACAGGCCAGCACTGGGGCTTTGGTGAGACAGGCGTGGATCACATTTTCAGGGAGCTGACTGAAGTCTAATGGAGGAGACAGACAGAAACAGGGGATGATGGCCGAGAGGACAGGCCCTGTGGCCTGGCTGCCTGGGGTTGAATCCCAGGTCTACTATTTGCAAGCTGTAATCTACATATGGCAAGTTGTGTAACCTCTTGGAGCCTTGGTTTCCTCATCTATAAAACAGGGATGACGATAATGGGGTTGCTGTGAGCAGTCAGTCAGTCAATATGTGTATAGTACAGTACATGGTACATATTAGGCATGCATCCTATGATGATAACGATGAAGCAGCATCTATAAGGAGTGTCATGGATGCACAAGAGGGGGCCCTAAACCAGCTCCGAGGGCTGAAGCCCAAGATGAGTGAGGGTCCAACGTCCAACCTTTCTTCACTTAGTTTTCTCATTGGGGAAATGGCTTCAAATGGAAATATTTTGCTTTCCCTCTTGCTTTCTTGTTAACGATGCTCTACTTACCTCTCCCCCGAGTTCTGAAGTCATCTGTGTAACAATACATAAAACCCCACATTGTATTGTTGCAACAGAAAAATGTGGGAAAGATGCTGATTCATGAACTCACTGGAAATTCTATTACTGTCGCCGTCAAGATTTGGGTAATTTGGGTCCTGCAGTGGGGACCGTGCTTCCTGGGCTGGGTTCTCCTCCATCAGTGGGATTCACACCTGACTTGTTTATAGGGGTCAAGGCTTCCTACAACCTAACACATGTTTTGGGGACTCCATGACATTGCAACTGTGACAGCTGGTAGGACTAATGCCAACAGATATGCCTACTGGGATTTAAACTCTAAAAACAAAACTACTCCAGAGGTTTTTTTCCTCATCAACTAAACTGCCTCCGGGAGAGACTACCTGCTCCTGAGGCTGGGGGAGGGGCAAAGCATTCCAACCACAAGGACAATGTCACAGGGAGACCGTAGCCTGACAGAGTGGGATTTCCCAAACACCTCACTTCTGCATACATTCTGGGGTTGCTCTGCTTTAAAAACAAACAAACAAACAAACAAAAACCCACAGTAGACAACTTATAAAGTGGTTGCGACTTTCAACATCATCACGAAAAGGAGGCATTTTACAGACGCAAGCTGCACATGTATTCTAAGTACAACATTCTAAATCGGAGAGTATAATGCTTATAGGAACGCCGCAAGCCACGCTCAAATCCCCTGCTAAACTATCCCTCTGATGCCAATCCCAGGACATTTCACATGGGCCAAATACACAATTTCTGGTAAACTTTATTTTGTGGCTGTTAAGTACAAATTCTGAGGATAGCAAGCTGACTAAATGAAATGAATCAGATACAGGAGACTCTCGGTTTACCGGAACTCAAGCAACCAGCATTCGCAAGCAACCAGCAAGCCAGCTGCTTGAAATTGTGCCGGTTGCTTGTGCTCTGGTTAACAGAGAGTCTACTTACATTTATCCAACATCTACCAATTGCCATGGGTGCTGGTTAACTGAGAGTCTACTGTATTTTTAGATTGATTTCTAGCAAATGATTATATAATTTTTAAAAATCTTTATCTTCTCTTTCTTCTCACAAAAGCTGATCTCCTTTAAGAGACAGAGGAAATTTAGGAGCGTGGTGGCACAGAGAACCCAAGGCATTGGAAAAAGACCAACACACACTGAAATCCCAGCCCAGTCACTTATCAGATGAGTGACTGTGCAGAAGTTACCAGATTGTTCTCTGCCTCAGCTTCCATGTCAATAAGTGAGAATACTGGGTTGATAACATAAAGTTGAGATGATATAGGAAAAGTGCCCAGCACATAATAGGTATACATAAAAATTGTCTCCCTCTCTCCTTACTCAGAATTACTGGGTGTCAAGTCCATTTAAAATATCAAAATGCAAAACTTTTAAAATTTAGATTTAAAATCCTAGCCTGACAAACCATCACGGGAAACCCGATTTACTGAATATGGAATGATGACTCATCAGGAGGGCATCAAATGGTTGGACACTTAGGGGTTTTTCTAAAGGAATTAGGGCCTAAGTGCTTACTCACTTGGCACCTACCCCATCTAGACTTTCTTTGCTTAATGAACACTTGTATTATAAAAAGAGATACAGCTAACCAGCCCAGCAGCTTAGGAAATTATACCAAAATGTCAAATTCTCAGAATTAGGATGAATACTTTTAGAATACTGCCATTAATAAAATTCATCATGACAGAGCTTTGCAGTAGTAGGGCCCTTTCTCTAGAAGGAGTCTGTAAGATGGCCCGACTCCATCGAAGCCCGGAGAACGGAGCTGACGAGGGCCCGGGGGGCGTCCTTAAGCCTCCACCCCACACCAGGCCTCCTCGCTCGGTTTCGTGCAGGACCTCCCTCCAGACCAAAGCAGAGCAGGTGTGGGGCCTGCGCTGTAGTCAGTCTGTTTGCTTTTTTGACTGCCCATTCAGTCAGGCTGGATGTTTTATAATAATACAACCTTTTACCACAATCAGAGTACGGTGGAGGGTGAGGTGGAAGAGGAGACACCTGGAAACCGGACAAGGACACTGACAATGAACAAGTGTCATGAGAATGAGTTGATGCACAGCTGCCAGACTCACAGGGACGAAAACAGGATCGGTTTCAGGCCCTGAGTGTAGACTTTAGGTGGCAGAGGGAGAAACTGAGACTCCAGGACAGTGGAGGAGCCAGGAAGTGGCAGGCCCCCTTTCCGATCCCCCTCCTCCCGACCTTTCCCAGGGAGGGGCCCGAGTTCTGAACCCAGGCTCAGCCTGGGGTGTGGTGAGAGCTGACTGGAAGCAGACGGGACCGGTGCGTTCTGCCTCTTCTCTGCACTGCTGCACCCCAGCACAGTGCATCCGCAATGCACACGTGAGAAACAAATATACCAGCTGGCCACAAGCCTGTGACAACTAGTGGCAGGAGAGCCACAGCTGCTGCTTCTGAAGCCTAGCGAGTGGAGGACACGTCTGTCGTGGAACTTCTCCCCAGAGATGCGCCAGAGACAGGCTGGGAGTTGGTAATGACCCAGGAACCCCTGGAGCATGAGAATGCTCATCATTCCATCACCGAGGGACACTAGGAAGTTACTGACCCAGGTCATGTTCTCCCAGGGGGCAACTGGCTAGCTGCCTGGGGGCCTCAGGAAACACGCAATGCCTGCACCTTTCCAGGAAGGAAAAGAGCAGTGGAGCGTTGGAAGCTGCCCAAAGGTCTGGGTCCCTATGGATGGCCCCGTCCAGGCTTGACACTCAGCACTTAGGCAGCTCAGAACCTTTTGGCCTAGGTGATGGGTTCTCTGCACTTAGCTCAAATTCCAACCACTTCTTCAAAGGATTTCTACTGTGTGGCTTTTGTTATCCACGTCTCAACTTTTAGGTTCTTTTGACCTAGAAACAAAGAAATCAACCAATCACCTACTCCCCTCCTCATCTTCCTTTGACCAACTGGTGCTTTTTTATTGTGTGTCCTCAAATATGAGCCTTGGCCAAGCTTTCTCAAGATGTTAAGGCCACCTCTAGTCAAACCTGCCCCTCTACAAACAAGAGATGATACCTTCTCTCTGAACTGGAGTCAAACTGGCTCTGGCCCATCCATCACTCCAACACCCTCAAGAGTATCTTGGAGTTTTTCAGGCAGAAGAAGAGACTTGTCTTGTTATGGCTCTTGCCACAGTGCCTGGGTATAAAGCCAGAGCATCCATGTGTCTGAATGGGGACTGGGGTCAATGGGGTCCTTTCTTTTTGGACAGGAAGGAAGCAGAGCACAAGCTGGCACTCAGTGATACCCTTCACTGCCTCTACAAGGGGCACATTTCTGCCTGGGGCCTGACATTCAACCTGATGACAAAAGGTTCTTGTTTACTTGGTGATAAGAAGGTCAAGCTGCCTCCTAATGAAGTGCAGTCAGTGTGAATGTGACTGGGACTGATCACCATGGTGCATCCACCCTTGCTGGCAAACTGGTTTGTTTGGTCTGGACAGCAAACAACATTCCACACTACTGGATTTTTTTTCTTCAGATCCCCTGTGGCCCCATCACCTCCCCCACCCCAACCTTTTTTAAAAATTGCAATCGGTTCTGCTATCTCAAGTTACATTCTGTAAATAATAAGCAACACTGATGAAACTCAAAAAGCTGAAAATTCATAAAGCAGGAAGATCTGCAGAATGTCCCACATCTGTGTCACATTAAATACGCACTCAACAGGTTTGCCAACTCCTGTCTAATCAGCACACGAGGGTGATGTGGGCTAGAAGGGCTCTTGTGCTACATGCCACAGGAGGGCCGAGGGCCACCAGAGGCAAGCAAGGAGGGGCGGGAGCTGGCATCATGAGGCAGAGATGCTGAGCCAGCAACGCAGATGACATTGAGCCAGTCTGCTCAGCCCTGGGATGTGTGCATCACAGACTCGGGGTATGTGGGGGTCACTGCCCCAGTGAAGTCACAGAGAGCAACTGTTCAGAACCGTTTCCCACAGCCCTCAATGCTGCTGAAGCTGGGCCCATCATGGTTAAACCAAGTAACATGATTTAATGACAAAAATGTCTCGTTTGAAGGAGCTGGCTCACTATACATTAAAATGACTACAAAATAAAAATGCAACAGAAGGAAACCAATTAAAGTCCACTTGGCAAACTGCTTAGAGGCTACCAGAGATGTTGGTTGCTATGCCAGGGAAAATTTGATCCCATCTTTATTTCTTCCAAGCATTTTACACACACACACACACACACACACACACACACACATGCACGCACATGTGTGTGCACAATCATGCAGGCACTCATATTCTCATTTAGGAGTAACTGGCAGAGCATAAGAAATTGGCATGTTTTAAACCTGTGGCATTGTGCTGAGTCTCTGAATATTAGAGGGCTCCATGGTGGAAAAAGAAACAGATTCAGAGTCTTTAGGCTAAGGAGCATGGGAGCCTCCAAGGACATTCTGGAAAAACAGTCCATCGTCACCCTAACCAGCCCTCTTACTTTTGTATTTTCCCATGAATCTTAAGTGAGAAGACACCTAAACTAAGCTGCTGGACCATCAGGGTCCACAGTATCTCTCGATAGCTGCATTTACTGAGTTGACTATGCACTGTTCACTCTAATCCTAATACAAAGTCTGACGATTAAGTTCGTGAGATCATCCTAGAAGAAATGCTACATATCTCAATGCAGAATAGCATTTTGGTCACCTCGGGAGGCTATGCACCAATGCCAGCGCCTAGTCCACCCTTCACAGTAATTCTGAAACTCTTTTTCTGGAATGGCCATCAGAGTTGTCGTCGTATGACCCTTGATGTCATGAATGTCATCGAAATGTCTTCCTTTCAATATTTCCTTTATCTTTGGGTAAAGAAAAAAGTCACTGGGAGCCAGATCAGGTGAGTAGGGAGGGTGTTCCAATACAGGTATTTGTGTACTGGCTAACGACTCCCTCACAGACAGTGCTGTGTGTGCTGGTGCATTGTTGTGATACAAGAGCCGTGAGCTGTTGGCAAAAAGTTCAGGTCGTTTATGTCTAATTTTTTCATGTAGCCTTTTCAGCACTTCCAAATAGTGAATCCGGTTGACTGTCCAGTTGCTAGAAATTCAAAATGAACAATCACTCTGTTACCAAAAAGGTTAGCAACATCATTTTGATTCTTGATTTGGACTGATGGCACATTTTTGGTCGTGAAGAATTGGCTGGCTTCCATTGTGCAATTTGGTGCTTTGTTTCAGGGTCGTAGTGGCACACCCATGTTTCATCACCAGTGATAACACGGCCCAAAACATCATCTTGCCTCTCCAAAAGGTCTTGGCAAACTTCGAATCTCCTTTGCTTTTGTTCATTGGTGAGCTCCTCTGGGACCATTTTTGCACACACTTTTCTCATACCAAGATTTTCAGTTAAGATTTTCCTAACTGTTTCTCTATTGATGTTTACTTGGTCTGTTATGCTTCTCACAGTCAGGTGACGATTTTGACTCACACTCTGAAGAATTTTTTGCAATGTTCTCATTAGTTTTGCTCATTACTGGCCACCCTGACCTCTCTTCATCTGTGACCCTTTCCCTCCACTCAGAAAAACGTTTAATCCATTTGTACACTGCCATTTTATTCATGGCATTGTCCCCATACATAAACCTGGACTAAGATGTCCCTGATTTCACTTCCACTCTTGCCAAGTTTAACAAGAAACGTAATGTTCGTTCGTTGCTCTAATTCAAGCTCTGATATTCTTGTGATGGCAGACAAACACATGCAACAATAATGAATGCCACTCATCAAGATACCACCAGACGTCGACATGAACACAGCTGTGAGGCAGATACACCAAGGTTATGACACCTTACCGAGTTGTTTGTACGGTGCTGCCAACGCAAGTGCACAGTGACAAGTATGTAGCTTTCTTATAAGAAAATGTTTTATTAGTATTCCATTTCATGGAGGAGGACACTGTGCCTTAGAGAGATTATGAAGTTGGTCCAAGGCCTTTCAGCTGGTAAGTGGCAAAGACAAACTTGATCTTGGGTTTTTCTGATTCTCTTGGACTCATTAATCTCTGTAAGACATGTTCTGCGTCTATCCATGTACGCACTCCACGCGGGAGATCCTGGAGGGCTACAAACAAGGCAATAACGTGACCTCGAGAAGCTCCCAATCCAATTGAGAAGATAAGACTTACGTCCTTGAAATGACTGTGGAAGACATGTCCTGGAGGTGAAAGAGAGGAGGAGGTCCTGTACCACACACTACCGGGGGCAGGACGGACTTCCTGGGAAGGCCAGGCTTCATGCAGGGCCCTGCCTGAAGCAGAGCAAGATTTTTATTACTGCAACAATTACTGCACTAACCTGCCAAAGTTTATAAGAACTAGTGATAGACAAATATTAAGAAATTGAAGGAAATGAGTAACAAGATAAAAGCCAGCTAACAGACCACACCATAAGCTTGAAACATGTGACTGAAGCCTCATTCTTAATGCTTAAAGTGATTGACTAAAAAACTATAAACTGTGACAGTTCTCCTTTTATAAAGTCATGATGTGGGCTTACATGGATGAAATTTGCCAAGTAACAAATCTAAATTTCATTACTATTTGAAAAAAAGACAGGTGCTAATATGGATGAGAAATTGATAAAATGACAACTACTGGAAGGGTAGGACCAAGAAAAGGTGAGAATAAACAAAAAGAAACATGCTAAAAAGGAAGACAAATTCTGACCTCAAGGGGTTTAAAAAAGACTGGGGCAAAAATATGCAAAGATAATTCAGAAAGGAAGAAATCCAAATTGGCCAACTGAAATATGAAAAGATGATTCAACACACCTTCCTAATTATCAAAGAAGTCCAAGTAGTAACAAGAGACGTTCCCTTTCTCGGATCAGCAGAGACTTAGGAAGAGTAATAATGCTTTCTTCTTCGCACAGTATCTACTTCATAAAGTTCTTGACTGAATTTTGAATGAACAGCAGAGCTGGCAGAGGGCTGGAGAGAGGGGCCTCTCAAGCACTGGGGTTGAGAGTCCAAACTGCTTCCTAGGAGGCAATCTGTAATGTGTTTCAAAACAGAAAATATGTGTTATATATCCTTTAACCCAGCACTTTTATTTTTAGAAATATACCCTAAAGAGAGAATTACATACACATAAGAAGCTATATATAAAAGATGCTTATAATCGGAAAAAAATTGGAACTATACATCAATAAAGGACTACTTAAGGATATTACTGTATGCAATTTAATATTATATAAATGTCAAAAATGATGATTTACTTTGGGACTAGAAGGATGTTCTAGAGCCATTGCTGAGTAAAAAAAGGTTAGACATCAATATTTGTGCTCCTGTTTATGTAGAATCACATATATGTACACATTTGGGTGCTTGTATGTGAATGTGTATACGTATGTACATTTGTATGTAACCTGGCAGGGTTCTACTGGTGGCTTTTTGGTGATTATTCATGGCCAGTGGGACTGACTTCTTTTTATTTTCTTTTTAAAATGGGAATCGAAGTACCTATCTAATTGGTTTGCTATAAGAATTAAAGAGATAATTACTGCAAGGTCCTTGGAACAGGGCCGATACACTGTACTTACGTAGTGTTTGAATTTTCAGAACAGTTTACATTGGTACGTATCTTTAAACTCAAACAATAGAACTAATTTTCCAAATGATGATTCAGGGAGCAGGCAGTCAGGCACAAAACACCAAAACGTCTGAGCACACTTAAGCAGCAAAGCATGAATGAGTATCAACCCCTCCCATCACATACTGCACACAGGCTCAGGAAAGAATGAGTCAGAATGGCCAGGCTTCGTCCAGAATGGCTGTGTTCTGGGTAAGAGGCGGTCTGCATGGAGCTTTCTGGGGAGGACTGGGCCACCAAGTGACTACAACTATGGATGCTATTCTCCCAGGCCTCTGCTAGACTGGACAGTGGCGAGGGTCACGGGTGCTGCTTTGCTAACCAGGGAGTGCTCGGCGGGAGGCCTCCTTCCCAGCCCCACCTGACTTACTTTTCCACCACTCTCTGGCTTTTGGACCCTGACCAGCTTGGATTAACATGCCCTAGTGGATGAGTGGGGTGCCAGGCGGGGCCAAAACAGACCCAGGTGCTCACAGCACTTTCCCTGAAGAGCCTGGGGAGGCAAGACATGAACTGCAAGAAGGGGACCCTCAGAATGGGTAACAGCAAAGCACTCTGCCTCCCAGCCTGCCCGACATTCCCCTCCTGCTAACGCAGGGAGAGACAACATCTGGAACTGGTTTTGAGGCTCTCCAGCTGCAGAGCCACTAGAGTGAAGTTCGTGTTTCATTGGAAATTGCATTTCAGGGGCTTATAGACTGTCCTTTCTGATTCTCATCAGGGTGAAGTACAACCTAGAAGACAAGCTGGTTCAGAGACCAAATCAGCTTTGCTTTGAAATATTCTCCTTTCCCCACCCTCCTTTGAAAGCAGAATTAATGGTCCAGGTGGTGAGACATCAAAAAATGAAAGAAAAGGACTTGGGGTCACCTCAGGTGCACTTCTATGCCTTCATAAGAATCAGACACACCCCAGGCTGACAACATCAAGCCTTCAGAGCACTTGTCCTCCCAGGAAACAAGAACCAGCAAGAGTGAATTTACATCACTGGACTGGGGCTTGCCTCCAGAGGACTAGAAGAAAATGTGGATTCAGAGTGTATTTGAACTTGTTGAGAGCCAAGGAGCAGTGGGGAAACATGGTAGACCTTTTCTGACAGAGTGGGCAGCAGAATAAAGTCCCCCGGATCTGGTGCCAGCCACCACTGCGCCCTGCCACAGGCTTGTGCAGGTGGCTCCCCAGGCACTGGGACACAAGTCTGCGGGCAGCACAGCCTGGTGGGCAGGCAGCGCAGCCCTTCCCCTGGGCCTCAGAGCCGCTGGGAAAAGCAGGCGCATCCGGGAGTCTGCTGGGTGCGGAGACAACAGTCCTCCTCCTACCTTGCCGATGGCAAACACGAAACCTCTATTCTAGCCTCTTAGGGTTTGTCTCTCCCTCTGGACCTACGGGCAGAGGCAGTTAGGGAGGGCAGGCATGTGTCCTTCCAACAACCGAGTTCCGTGTGCTGCAGAGAAGCAGGTAGGTCTGGGGACACTGATGCCGACAAAGGGTGGGTCACTCATGGCAAGAGGTGGCGCTTTCGTGGCTGCTCTTCGTGGCTCCCTCGCCAAAGGATCACTGACGCAAGCTCAGACAGACCTTATTTCCTTCCACATGTTACATAAAGCACTACAAGTTTCTAGTCCTTTCTGTCTTAAGATTTTTGCAGATAAGAATAAATCCCGGTTGCTGTGGATGATCTGGCTACCTCATGGTATCTTCAATCACTGTTAAACAATTCAAAAGGCAGCAGCCTGCAATGTAACCTCTCACTGCCCCCTTAGCATTTTCTTCACATCCCAAAAGACTAGCCCCAGCGTAGCTACTTGAGGCCAAATGAGCTCATATACATGACAAAGGGGGCCTCCAAACAGGGGCCTCATTAAGAGGTCTGCTAAACTTTGGGTTTAGCAGTCATTTCATGAAGTCCAGACCATAAGTTAGCTCCATCCAGGGACTCAATTATCTAGGCTTTTTAAGCTCCTTGACCATGGAAGCATAACTAAATAGAATCGAACAACCTCAGAGCTGGCCAGCCCTTTAATCTCTTCTCCTACCGGCCGGAGGCCTTCTACAGGCCCCACAGCATGAAAATAAACAGAGAGTATCTTTGGCCACCAAAAGAAGGTGAGCACATGCCACCTGGCCAGTCTCCTCCCCAGGCTCCGTTGGGGACCAGCTGGTGAGGATGGCCTTGGCTGGGTGGCAGAGCAAACCAGCTGGAGCCAGGCTGTGAGTCTGCTATTTTGTGAAACTGGCAAATTCTGAGCTTGGAAGGCTGCTGTGGTCCATCATCTGGGGAGGGGCATGCAGAACAAAGGACCAAGGGACAGCATGGCTCCTGGACACAAAGCTCGGTGAGATGGATCTGGGCTAAGCTGGGAGGGGGTGAGAGCAAGTGGTGAGCACCCTTTGCGCTGCGAGGTCCAAACCTTATAGTACCTTCCCCCGCAACTGCATCAGCATCTTTTCCCAAATCTTCTGGGCCGCAGGCAGACATCCAATTTCCCCCCTTCACATGCAAGAATCAAAAGGATCTGAGACCTGGTAAGATAGCTCATTTAAATCGCGGGGTCTTGTGATGCAAGAGACGACCCAGAAGTAGCACAGACATTAGGAGAGTGTGCTGTGCGCTCGCACTGCCAGGGTTCCTATTCTGGTTCCTTTTCTCACTGCCTTTGATATCTTAGACAAGTTATGTAACCTCTCTTTCTATGTGTCTCAACTTTCCCATCTGTAAAAAACGGGGAAAATACAGTACCCACCTCACTGGGCTGTTGTGAGGACTTAGAGTAATACATTGAAAACGTTTGAACAAGTGTGTGGCCACGTGCAAGCTCGAAATATTTGGGGCATCATCATCCAGGGAACCTAAAACACCCTGTCTGCTGCAGACAGGCAGAAATGGAAGTGACAAGAAATCCACGTCTTGCTGGACGGCAAGGACAAAGGACAGGCAGGTCCCCAGTTTGGCCAAAGGATGCAACTGGCTGATGACATGACTAAACTACACCCCTTAGCCCCCTTTTCCTCAACAGTCCTCTGAATCCTGGCAGCCCTTTCTTTCTGACTGTATTTAACACCAAAGCCTGTTTGTCCATCCAGTCCTAGGCCTCGCGGTGGCCTGCACTCATTTCCCCACACCCTCCCTGGTGAGGGGGCCCAGGCCCCACAGGGCCGCCCGCCTCTGACCGTGGGCACAGCAGGCTAACAGGCCGCTCCACGGCACGGCCGTCCCCCTGCTGTTTTAGCACCCAGGCTTGGCCGTGGGGAGCCAGAGGGCGAGGCCAGCAGTGGCCTCCGAGGAGGCTGAGTGCGGAGAAGGGACATGGCATCGTCCCGAGGCTCAGCAGCTTGACAAGGACGCTCCACTGTCACCATCCAACCACCACTGCCACCGGCACAGCCTCCTCGGAGACGGGTAGGTTTCCTGTTGTGTCAGCCCCGTTTCCTTCGGCAACATTATACTGCAAACAGAGAGCCACGCTGAATGAAGCGCTCTGGTGTCCCGTTTCTGGCCGGGGGGAGGAGGCAGGCTGCTTCGCTTCTCCGGAGGGAAGCAGTGCCGTGCCCGGACCCTCTCTAGGCAGCGCCTCTTCCCTCTCCCCGGGTGGAAGAAGGGAAACGTGCAGGCTTCCCCTTCCGACCCCAGATGGGCACGTTCTGAATGGCAGCTGGGTCTATTACATGCAGCGTGAGAGGGTTAAACAGGACAGCCTCAACTCTTTATAAACTTTTGCCCTGTGGATATGTACTCATTGGCGGCAGTACAAGACTCGAGCTGTATTACACGCCTTAACGATATGGTTCAACTGTCGGTCAGGCTTGGGCCTGGCACCGGGCCAGACCGCAATCAATGGGACACAGAACCTCCCCCTTTCAGATCATCACGAAGGCTCACATTATCTCCTTTTCGTCGTGCTGGTTAAATTTATGGAGCAGAACCCCGAAGCCGCATTCCTCGGCCCGGGCCGGCCCACGCGGCCCTCCCTCCCTTTGTTCGGTACTGTAAGCGAGCCGTGCTTCGGACGGCTGCAGGGTTGTTAGTTCAGGCACTGACTGTTTGCTCATGACTGAAATGAAAAGAGTTCAGTGGAAGGGCAAAAGGACAGCCCAAGTGTAAAACCCCATCCCAGCAGGCCCCGGGCCCCTACATATAGGCCCCGAGCTGCTCCCAAACGTATAGTTGTGCTCTGTTCTCACAGAAGCACATCGCCGGTCTGATCTCCGATGACCCTCCTACGAATCGGCGACCCACTCCTCCTGCACGCCCCTCCACGGGAACATGCGGGTCCTCGGGCACCACGGGAGGCAAGCTGGCCTTTCATACAGCCAAGGCGTTAAAAGGAGCCACAGTTCTACAGCCGTCCTCCTGTCTCCCCAGGTCCCCCAGGGGACGGGGATGCAAACACTGACTGGAAGCTGGTCGCATTTTCAATGTTAATACAGAGAAAAGTAAACTTATTTTCCAGGCCAGGGCTATAGGATGGGACACATGAGCAATGCACGCAAGCACGCGTATGAGCACACGTGTGTGCATGGAAGGGCGGTGTCCACAGCCGATTCGGCCTCCTGGAATCCGACGGGAGAAGGTCCCAGGCCTCGGACTGCTGAGTCTGCCCATTTGCTCTCATCCTTGATCTTCGCTATCTTTGCTTAGTGTACATAGGGTTAAACAAGCAGCCTGCTGGACAGGACATCACTTCGGTTTTAGAGGAGGGCACTCCCAGAATGGCTGCTGGGGGGCATCTGCAGCTCACCCCACAGGATGCCGTCCGAGGGCTGGAGCGGCGGGTCTTCCCGGAGCTGAGGGAGGAACTGTGGATCATGGCTCATCACGTATGTCTATGGTGCCTCAGTGGGTCTCCCTATAACATGAGGCTACTGGATTGAACTGTGGAAGTCTGGAATGGTTGCTAGAAACCTTCTAACCAAGGTCCAAGTGTAATAGAGAAAGAAGGTGTAAGAGGAACAGACAAAAAAACCCCAAACCCAAACCAAACCAAACCAAAGACCTGGCGAGAGGACCAGGTGGGACAGCCTTTAAGGGGTGTCACTGCTGATTTGTAAGTGCTTTCCTGCCTGTTCCGTCTTTCAGACATTGTTGTACAACACTAGACTAGGGTCCAAGCTTGTTTTAAAAAACAAAGCCAGAAAAGGTATAGCAGCAACAACACGCAAAAGGACATTTTCCAATTCTGGGTAGAGGCAGCCTTCTTTGATGGAGTCTAGTGAGGCCAGAGATCTGTTTTCAATCAGACCCTGGTTCAACCTGAAGGTGAAAGGAAAGTCATGCTTCCTGAACCACGGATTTCTGAATGGAAACTGTACATACATTCTTGCATTTTCCTCACAAGGTTTCCTTATCAGCTGTGTTGATGTTCAGATATGAGCTAATGAATTTGTCATTCCAAAGCCTAAAGCACTTTTTCTGGGGCAGACAGGAGGTGCCATGGCATTAATGGGTCACAGAAAATTGTTGATTGTTACTGAGAACCTCTTTCTTACGGCAGTTCTTCTATTGTATACGATTTGTTAAAAACAGAAGTTGTAGAGAACCATTAAGTCAGAAAAGAAGAGGCAAGAAAAAGTTAGGTAGGCTACTTCAGGACATTCTCAAGAAAAATGTCTAATCCATTCAATCTGCCTTCAGGTATTCATTCATTCATATATGACTTCAGGGTTCAATTAAGTCTGTAGTCATAACGATGCCTCACATCTTCCAGGACAATCTACACGGCATTGGCACACACATTATCACACTGGTTACACCACTGCTCACAAATGAATCGTCTCTGTTGGGTGTCGGTGTGTAACGGAAGGCCTCCTAGAGCAGCGGTTCCCAACCTGTGGGTCGTGACCCCTTTGGGGATCGAATGACCCTTTCACAGGGGTCGCCTAAGACCATCAGAAAACACATATCAGATATTTACATGACGATTCATAACAGCAGCAACATGACAGTTACGAAGTAGCAACGAAAATAATGTTATGGGGGTCACCACACCATGAGGAGCTGTATTAAAGGGTCGCGGCGTTAGGGAGGTTGAGAACCACCGCCCATTGTGACCCCAGATGCAGCAAGATTCTCTGATACATTAAAATTTGGAAAACTGGACCCACCCCTGAGAAGGAGAGTCTATTATGGGCCAAGACAGACTGGGACCTTATAAATAGTGACCTGGATGCTCCCACTTCCCACTGGACTTCCTTCATCTCAAGGTCACTTTGGTGACGGCATTGCCGGCAAGTAGCTCACGGATAGGACGCAGCAGCAGCCACCACATGGGCCTGGAGCTGCCCGCGGGGACGCGCTGCTGCCCACACTTCCCTCCCATGTCTCCGTCGCCTCCTCGCCCCCCCCCGCCGAGCTGCTCAGCACCACCATCTACTCTGCACTGTGGGGAGCGGTAAGAACGATTGTGGTACCAGGTTGGCAACTAAAAGCAAACATATTTGGGAATCTGCTTTTTAACACCATATACATCCTTTCTTGGTGCAAAATGGCCTCTGTTAAGGCTCTTTTTTTTAATTATTGTTAAATATATTGTGGGGTGACATTGGTTAGCCAAAATTACATAGGTTCCAGGTATACAGTTCTACAGTGCATCGTCTATGTGTTGTATTTATTATGTGTTCATTGCCCTCTTTTTTTTTTTTTTTTTTAAACACTGATTTCTTGGCCATCAGCTAAAAGAAACTGAACATTCAAGTACCTGCACGATGACCAAGCAAGCGTGTGCAAAGTGGTCTGCTTGCAGCCATTTGCCTGGATGTTACATTTTACGTAGACTGTCCTCACACCCTCCCCGCATGTGACCCAGCCTGCCAGGTCTGGGGCCACTTCATTGTTCCCAGAGGTGAGATCAGAGGGTGGGCTGAAACAGTGACAGGGCGGTCCTGGCCACAGATTTAACCCCTCAGGAGAGTAGACCTAACCAACTTCAATGGTGCCGGGCCCAGCTGAGGTTCAGGCTAGGGTCAAGCGCTCCCAAGAATGTTTTAGGTACAACACAGGCTCCAATTAACCTACTGCCTTTGTGTTTTTAGATAACACTATCAAGAGCTTTCATGTGTTCTGCCCGAGCTTTCTTCGTCCCATACCCAGCTTCTTCCCTGATGGCGCAGCCAGCCCTGGGAATGGCCCTGTTCGTGCCATTCCTCCAGGGAGTTATACTAATTGCACACCTCAGCCATGCAGACATGGAACAACTGGGGGACAGAGGACCCTCTCCTCCTGTGAAGTGGAGAGGCTGATTGAAGGAGGGGACAGATGGCTGTCTGCTCAAGGCAGAGTAATGTCAGGGCTGGAGTCACAGTTCTAGTCTCATGATTTGCAATCCTGTTCTCTTACCCAGAGGCCACGCTGCCTCCAGTACCCAAAGGAACATCCAGGTAGGATATTTTGATCACAGAGACTTGAGTCAAGGAGGAACCAATTCTACACTGACATATTAAAAGAATGTGAACTGCTGTTACTTCAACACAATAAATCAGAGTGATGTTCATGCGACTCACGTCAGCTCCACCTCGGCATTCTGGGAGTAAGAATAAAATCCCATGAATCCTACCCCCAAAGTAAAAAAAAAAAAAAAAATCTATAGCATATTAGATGGGGCACTTTGTACTTATATGAGGCTAAGTCCCAAATGAATTGTCCAGTCTGGGTACCATTTCCCCTAAGAACCACCTTCCTTGCCCAGTGACATCAAGAATTTCCTAGGCGGGAGTTCCCTGATGGTGTAGTGGCTTAAGGCTTCGGCGCTGGTGCTGCCAGCGCTGCGGCCTGGGTTCGTTTCCCAGCCAGGGAGCTACCCACATACCAAAAAGGAAAAAAAAAAAAAAAAAAAGAATGTCCTAGGAGTTGCAAAAGGCAACAGTAGCTCGATTTCTGTAGGACGAATGGAAAGATGAGCTTTGAAACGAATTACGAAATGAGCACTTATAATCTAGAGAAAGCTCATTTTCAAAGGCTCAAAGCTTTACAATAATCCAGAGTTATCTCTACTTTCATTATACAGAAACCATAAACAAAAGGGGGCACGATGACAACGGTGCTGTAAAGAGCACGTTATACCTCGCCAGAAATGCAAGAAATAGTTTTTCCTTTAAACTCTAGCCCTGAGCCCGAGAGCGCTGTTTTTTACTGACAGACATTGGGGACCCTGACCTACACAATAACATTGTTGTGAGCCCGTCCTGGCGGGAGTCAGACAGACGAGCCCTTGATAGTTCCAGCAGCCCCACAGAAGGGGGATCTGATTCTACAATTCAGAACCCTTCAGCAGCAGTGAACAGTGGACTGTCATGCGTCTGGAAAACATAACCGTTTTTGAAGAATGCTTTCCAAACCACGTCATGCTTTTAAAGCTGTTTATCAAAAGAGCTGGATGAGCAACAGTGGCCTCAAACAGTTTGTCAGCTGTTACAGGGTCGCATGCCCCATCCTGATTTCCGTAAAGGCTCCATCATTCTCAGTTGTCCTGCCCTTGGCAGACAACAGATGCCAGTGTTTGGAGACATTCGCTACATTACATTTACCCGGCAAACCTGGCTCAGGGACAGATTTCCATGTCATGTGGGGCTTTTGGCTGAACTCTGCTCGAACCCAGAGGCATATCATTTACAGCAGACACTAACAATAGTTTGGAATCACCTGCTCTTCACAAGTGAGTTCAGAGCAAGTTCGTGGCCTCTGCACACCTTTTCCATGGGGTTCTCATACACAAAGGCTGAGAGCCCAGGTGAGTTCCTCTATCCAGGTGACGATCGCAGGTTTGGAGGCCTGAATTTAACTGCTGTGTGAGGAGGAGGGTAGGAAGGACAACACCCCAGCAAAACGTGTGAACTCGATGCAGCACTACAGCAAGTGGTCAGCAAGTTTTCAGGGACAGGGAAAAAGAGCTAACGGCCTGAGACCTGTTTCACCTACGTTTAACGGCCCACATTCAGAGAGAATATGGACACAGGTGCCACTTCTTGAGCCCTGACTACACACACCACGGATCAGGCTAAGAGCTTTATATACATTATGTAATTTCATACATACCACTACTCACTGTGGTAGGCATTATTATTCCCATTCCACAAGAGTCAAAGGAATCTCACCTCAGAGATACGAACGGGGCGGGGCGGGGGAAGACTTGCTCCAGGCCACAGCTAAGAAATAGCATGATGACTCAAACCCAGGGCTGTCAAACTCCCCAGACGTCCCCTGATCTCGTGTTACACACACGGGAACCAACAGTGCCGGGGGAGCCCCTTCTCCGGTCCTGCAAATGCCTGCCTTCTGTTCACACTGGCCACTACAACATCCCCTTCCCATGTCTTCCCCAGAAAACGGGGAAGACCTGTAGTTTTATGTTCTTTCCACGTCTCTCTCTCTGAAACAAGCGTGTCTCTTTGAAGAAAGACCTCTTGCCCTTGGAGTGTCAAGATAAGAAAACTTTCAGCAATTTCCCTTGGAAACTACAAAACACCCATCAGCACCCAGGATCTAAGTACAGTTGCTCACCAGCTGCTGGCCCCTCTGAATAGCTTTTATGGTTCAGTGAGGGGTGGTGACAGGGCTATGTCACTACTGTGGGGTGTGCAATTTCTTTCATGTTCCTGGGATCTGACAAGAGCCTTCTACAACCTGTTTCTTTACAACACACAGAATGAGAGATTAAAGACCAGTACCAGACTTAAAGCTGGGGCTGGGACTAGCAGCGACCTCTCTCCAGATGCATCGTACATCTTCCTGGGAGAGAAGGGCCACTGATCGCCTAAGGAGATACTGTTCAAAGGTTGTGATGATTAAATGAGGTGACACATGGAAAGTGCACAGAGCAGTGCCGGGACCATAGTGAAGATTTTAAAACGTTAGCAATAATGTAACTGCTATTTGTTAATACCACCAAACTTCAAGAGTGTTTCAGCAGAAATAATGGACATGGATTGCAGCGAAGCCCCATTAATTCAGAGTTACTAGGTTGGAGGTGGAAGGCAGAGAACATCAAGAAAGGATGAATGAATTAGTGAGAAGTCTGAATTATAGGACTTCTGATTAAATATGACAGATTTCGTCCAGAGACCCCTCTGAAGTGAAAGCAAAGGGATACCAATGGCAGGAATCCAAAAGGATACAGAGAAGGTGTCAACAGCGTTCTAGAAGCTGGAAAGCAGATGGGCGAGTGGTGCTGAAATGTCAGCCTGGGGGAGTGGAAGCCGCAGAGCAGAGAGCTAATTAGCGCGGTGAAGCCCGCTCGGCTCAGGACCATGGAGGCACCGAGGCGCTCGAGGGCCCGGGCGGAGGAGCAGGGAGGCGAGTGTGTGCGGTGTGGGGCGGTAAAAGCAGGAAGGCTGGTCAAAAGTCTGGGTGAGAGACAGTCAGACCTGTAGGTCCCCATCGCAACCCCATTCAGCCTGATCCTCCTCAGCAGACGACGAGAGTCAGCAGGTCCCTAGCGACCCTCCCACAGGAAGGAGCCGGGCCCCACACGGGGAGACCCCAATCTGTCTATTAGTGCCTCACCTTTACATGGGGGCAGAACAGACAGTCAAGAATCACCAGTCACCTGGGAACTGTCTCCATTCATGAAAGAAAAAGACTGAAAGGAACAAATAAAAGAAACTCAGAAGAGGACTAGGGCACTAGCTGTACAGACTGGGGTCACAGCATCTAGGGCAGCGGTTCTCAACCTGTGGGTCGTGACCCCTGTGGGGGTCAAACGACCCTTTCACAGGGGTCACTTAAGACCATCGGAAAACACATATCAGATATTTACATTACGATTCATAACAGTAGCAAAATGACAGTTAGGAAGTCGCAACGAAAATAATGTTATGGGGGTCACCACAACATGAGGACTGTATTACAGGGTTGTGGCATTAGGAAGGTTGAGAACCACTGATCTGGGGGAAGAATTTCCAAGAAAAATAATGAAAACGATTAATTACTTAATACATTTTTAAACACACAGAGAAGAGTTTGTGGGCAAATTAGTCATAGGCAAATGGAACTTTTTTTTTTAAAAGGAGTTACTAAACTCAGATTTAAAGAAGTTGAAAGTAAATTAAGAGTTTGGGGGATAAACTGGAAATATGCATATAGAAAACTACGCAAACAACAACAGTAAAAGCAGTTACCAACTCCAGGGAGAAAAGAACCACCAAAAAAAGTTAAACCAAAAAGGAAACATAACCATAGTAACCTATGTGGCTTCACTGGGAATATTATTTAGGGAGTCATAATAACGTAAAAACCGAATACTGACTTATCCCAAAGGGATGCTGTAACTATCAAAAAATGGGGAGAGGGAATATGTATGTATGGCAATAGGAACTCAAATGACACCAAGAAATAGTTCTATGCTCATTTTTTTGTTGTTAGAAACATAGAGGTAAATACCTCCAAACTGAAGAAACAGCCCAAAGTGCTGAGAGTGGCTGGCTGGCTATGGGGACCGGGAGCCAGGGGTGGGCAAAGTGCGGCAGGAGAGACTGCTGGGGTTTGTTTTCAGACAGGCGGATGTCTCTGACTTTTAGAAGTGCGGGTGGGTGTGTTTACTGTGATAAAATGAAATTTAATTTGAAAATATAAAAAAATTGTTTCAGAGAGATAAGGTCAAAATCGTAGGTTTTTAAAAACACTTCCCTCATTAACTGTAGATAATAATGTTTAGTAAAAACATATAAAGTATAAAGAATAACTGAAAAATCAAGGGATCATTAGCCAATTGTAAACATTTAGTAAAATAATGATTTGTTTTGAAATATCTGTGATGAACCTGGTAGTGAGGCAGAAAAAAAAAATGCCTATCTCTACCAAACCTCCCCAACATGTACCATCACAGATAAATGTAATTTTGTTGTTTGCATGAACAAAATAGGAAGTTAAATCATGAATGAAGAGGTCTTTCAAGAAAGCTATAGGAACCTTGCTTTAATTAACTTGTAAGACTAATTTAAAAATATTAGACCCCCAAGGAACTTGGTGAGTCTCTGGAAGATTCTTCAAAACAGTCTGTCCTCAAGTATATAAGTATTCTTAGTACTTACATGCCTGGAATGCAGAAGGTCAACAATTAACCAATTAATGAACTTGTCACTTTGCCTATATTTAAACCAATGTGCTTAATAAGCAACTGGATCTAAATATCACAAGGTCAGAATTGGCTAAAGTGAACTAATGGGGCCCCTCAACAGTTCAAACAAAAGCATAAGAACTCTGAGGTTTGCATCGGTTCACCAGGGATATGAAGGCACTTTACAAGTGGTAACGGGCCCTTTACTGTCTTAGGAGGTGGGCAGGTGCCAGTTCCCAGCTATGCTGCTGGGGCAGATCAATAACACCCAGGGGGCAGCTCAGCCCTCCGCCCAGCCCAGTGGTACTCAGCAAGGCTGCACAGGACCACCTAACCTACCAGGGTTAGCCAGGATGCCTGCGATCCATTGTCCTCACAATGAGCAGTTTTGCTCCTTTGAAGTTTTCTGCAGTCCCAGGATTTTACGATATGGCTTGGGTCACCCCTGCCATTATCTATGTTTGAAGTACGTTTGGGGAAAATCATCTAGGAGCTGGCTGTGGTGTTAACACAGAACAACTGCCTCATAAAAACTGCCTTCTACAGGAGTTCAAAGGAGCTTATCCAAATATTGTGGGCTTGTCCTGCTCCACCAACTGTGCTAGGGTAGAAAGCTGAGGTTTCGCCAAGTAAACTCCGACACAGATATGCCTTCTCCATTTCCTGACACAGCTCGGGGCAGTGCTAACGCGACTGGGCAGCCTTTTGACGAGTGGGACCTCGCGCTTTGAAGTGATCTGCTCTGCACTTTACCACGCTGCTGAAGGTAGAATTTACTGGGACGGCAGGTTAAGGTGAAGGACTAAATTAGGTTAAATTATTGTGAGAGGTTCTTCTGGTATGTGATAAAATCTTTCCGATTGTTACTACAAGAAGCCCAGTAAAAGTCAGGAGTAAACCAGGAAGGCTGACAACTGCTGGCAGGAAGCCAAAGTGAAGCATCGCATTACAGTGGCTCCTATAGCTTAATCCACATTAATCCGCCATTGCCGATATGTGCTATTATCAGCAGGATGATGGATCACCACCATATTTTCAAACAGAAAACAGCCTGTCAAGGAAATCAACCAGGTACATGTAGCTGTTGGCTGGTGGCATACCCATGGAGTCACAGAAGGTGAGAAGAGTGACATTGTTTTACATTTCTGCAAATCTCTTTACATCTTACTTAACAGAGAACAGCTGCATTCTCTTATCTGCTCCTACAGTCCATCTGTTGCAATATCACACCTTGTGTAGCTTTTGCAAAACTCCGCCACACATTGATTAGAGAATATTATAAAATAGTTACTTACCTATCTATATATGAATTCATATATAAATATATAAAAATAAGTTTGATATTATAGATCCCTGAGAGGTTTTGGGGTTCCCCAGTGATCCCCAGACCCTATTTTTGAGAACTTCTGTTCTAAAAGGACCCATATGTGCAATTTTGTGCTAATTAGAAATCAGTTTCCTTCATGTATTACAGTAAATCCACTAAGGATATAGACTAGTCACATTGTTAACTTGATTTGAGTAATATAAGCCCAATATAGTGTTTCATTTTAATATAAGTGTTTCTTTTTAGAGTACCCTGTGAGTAAAATACTTTAGTGATTTAATCCATTGCCCACCCCCCCCCACCCCCGTTTGACAAATTAATGAGAAACTTAGTAAGAGTCTGTCTCTGAGAGGCAGTCTGGCAAAACGATACTAGATAAAGAAACTGGGGCAAAGAAACAGGGTTAAGTGTAACCTCCAAACCTCCCTTGCCTCCCCGCAAGGACTGCAAGCCTTTACTTGTAATCCAGCATGCAGTCTTCAATTCCCTGCTAGCCCACTCATCCTCTGTGTGCCTCCCAATGATCTTGCAGTCTGAAACTCTCTGGGAACAGGGGATTTGAACTCAAATGTAAACCCTCACTTTACAGGAGATTCCACTTTCCTCCTGAGCAACGAGCGATGGTTCTGTGAGGGAAAGCCGTGACAGACGTCGGGTAGTCATCAAAACCTAAAAATAAGCAAACCCAGCGCCTTTGGAGAGGAGTTCCATAAACAGTAGATGGCTTTTCACTCTTCCCTGCTGCACAAAACACTATCTTTTTCTCAGGAAGAAATACACTGTTCTGTTTCTCTTGAAGTTCAAACCAAAAATCTCCAGGACATACCTTGTATATATATACAAGGTTGGGTGTCATGCCAGAGTTTTAAAAATCAAGTCACTGAACAACGCAGGGACTATAGGTGTACAAAGGCCTGATTATTCAATTTTTAAATGGAAGAAACCAAAATCAGAAATCAACCGTACTTTCCATTCTATTTTCTTTGAGCAAAGACCTAATGGTTGAGATACAAAGACTGCATTTTAAAGCTATACATGCCTAAAATCAACTTATTTTTACTTCTGGAAGCAGGATTGTGCCGTTTCCATGAAGTCAGTCACTTCTGCATGCCAAAAATGGCAAAAAATAGACACTTTCCTTTCTAGAAACGATTATAATGTACCGTGACCAAAAAAGTGGTTTTTCCCCTAACAGATAATCTTGCATAAAAATGAGTCATGGGATTTCAGAAATGGAAAGGTTTTTCTCAAGTGTGTGTGTGTAGGAAATCAACAGACATGAGCTCCCCATAACTTAGGTTATAGTGAGAATGGCATTGTCTGGAGCCTTTGAGTGAAAGGGGAGTGCAATGTTTAGAGTTCAGCAAGAGGGAAGAAGTCTGTCTTAGAAAATAAGATTTCTCTGCCTGTGTTCCTGTGAGATGAATTTTAACTTATAAGGCATGAAGGACTGTTAAGATGTTTCTTAAAAATATCTTACCTTGTAACCTCATCAGCTTAATTTCAGACCCGAGAGAGACATCCTATGCCATTAGCATAGCTCTGAATGCTAGTTTGTTCACTGGGAACGCTCAGGAGTGAGAAAATGACCCATCCACGCGGCGTCAAGCACTCTGTAAAGAGGCCGGGCTTGGCAAGATGGGGAAGCGAGAAGCTAGAACACGTGGCTCTCACCTCAGACATACTCAAAGGTGAGCAGAAGGTAGATAAAGTGGCTGCCCCTGTTAAGGTCTGTGACACTTCTGGACAACACAAGAAAGATATAATAGTCCTTTCCCTTCGGTTGGATGCCATAATCATTTTTTAAATCTAATTCCTTCTCGTGATGAAACCGACATGTCAACCAACGCACTAGATGTCCTCAGCAGCAGACAGTGACCAAGCCCACAGACACTCCTGCGCAAGAAAGAAACGGAGCCTCAGGATCGCATTTGTCCGAGGGTCTGGCCTTTCCCCCTTACCAATATTCGTGTCTCTACACCGATGCCATCAGAGTCCATAGGACTCATCTAGAAGGAGCACCTTGTACTACTTAAACAAGTATGAAGCAGTAGCTACAGGATGACACGGTCTGTCTTTCTGAAGGGTTAATTTTATTGGCTAGCAATTAAAGACATTTTCTTATTTAAAATAAACATAGGATAAAATGGAAAACTCAGTTACAATTTCAACATAAAACAGAAATTTTCCAAGAAATGTTGGATTTGCTCTGCCCCCGGATATATGGGGTATCAGTGCACCTGCCTCTGCCTCAGATGGAACATCAGTGGAAAAGCTGAGAGCACTGTTGTATCTCAAAAAACACTGAAATTTTTGTTAAGTTTTTACCTTTGGAAGTTCCCTAAGTGCTCAATCCAAACCAATGCTGCCTGACGCTTCCGCGTCACACCAAGGAGAGCAAGTGGCTGCTTCCAGCGTAATCAGAAGCAGCACTGCCACACCAGGGTGAGAGGGCAGCGGAAGCGCGGCCGAAATCCCCTTTGCTGACTTTCTCCTGACCTGTCCAAACTGTCGGCATTCGGGCTCCGGTGACCCAAGAGGGTCTTAACCCTTTTGTCCCAGGGAGTCGTGGGTAAGACACAAACACACCAACAAAAAGAACTTTTGCTTAAGAAAATCCATTCCAATTTCACATCCAAGAGGCCATTAATGGAAAGCGTCTTTAACAAACTTTGGGTGGTGTCTGAGCAGTGTTTTTATGGAAAAGGCCAGATATGCCCACCATAAATCTTCTCTGTGAAGTCAACCAAAAGGTTACTCAAAAGCCCTAACAGCAACTGGAATTTCCATCTCTGTGCACAATCCAGGCGTCCTGGGATTCCGGAACACTACCAGAGCCCTGATGGCTATATTCTTAAAACACTGATCTATCATTACCCTTCAAATTCCCCCTTCCGCCTTATCTAACTTAAATAATGAGATAAGCTCCAACACTCCTGAGCTTTGCTAAATTACTGCTCCCCACTGTTTTGGGTCTTGACTAACAAGGTGAAGAAATACTTTGGAGGAAGCCTTGGGGCCCAACTTCATAAATCTTCACGTGCCACCCGCCTAAAATGCCGTGCCGCCCAAAGCCTACAACCCACGGTACCGAGAGAAACAAACGAGCGGACCAGCAGCCAGAGGCGGGCGCGCCTCTCTCTCTGCCTTCTGCTGTGAAGGGGCTGCCGCTGTGTCTGTGCGGCTTTCCACCAAAGTAGCTTTTCAAACATTACCACCCACGCAGAGAACGGGGCATGCGGCCCAAGGGGTGCCCTGCTCTGGCCAGTCTGCTTGAAGGGTGGCAGGCTCTTCTCCACGGCTTTAATGGCACCCCAAGTGTGGCTGCTGCATCTGTGCCATTTTCCTAAACTTTACTTGGGAACAGACGAATGTGGCCCAATACACGTAGACGAGAAGATGCAACCTGAGCCAGCAGAACGCTGCCTTGGAAAAGGCTTCTTACTTCAGTTCCAAACCACACATACTTGTACAGTTAACAAATGCAGCAGGGGATGCTGGTCCACAGCAGTCATGCTGAGGCCAAAGGCTCTGCTGCTCCGCCCTCTTTCCCCCACACCCCGCAACCTGCCTTCCCAAGAACTATTGGATTGCATGGAAATTTCAGCAAAAGTTAGGTGGCTGTCTTTTTGGAATGCCGGCACGCTCCAACAGGGAGAGGAACTTGGAAGCATTTTAATCTAAAAGAACTTAAGGAGGGGGGTTCCCTCTAAATAAAGTCATGCTCAAATAAACACAAGAAGGAGCCAATGTTTCCTGTAAGGCCACTTCTCAGATGGATTACTGGAAGGAGTATTCTTTCACAGCTTTATGGCTTACTTCGCTATCATCTGCTTAAAATTTGGGTCATTTGAAACATAGATGCTAAGATCTAAGCCTTCACTTGGATGAAATATTACAAAGGAAGCAGAAAGTCTCATTCCAAGAGCAGACTCAGAGGCAGAACTCTTGGACTCCTGGGTTCTATTCCTGGCTCAGTCCCTGGGCTCAGGTCAGCCCTCGGTCAGAATCTCACTTCTAATCCCTTCAAATCATTTGTTAGTCCCTGTTGTCTAAACAGTGGGGAAAAACCCTGAGTAACACCCCTGGATCCTGTTCAATCAACTGGGATGGCTGGAGATGGTTACAACTCACTTCCAAGAAACCAGGGTGATTTATCCCTTAGTGGAACTAGTACGCTCCTAAGAGACCCCAGTGTCATCAGAACAAACTCTCAAGCCACCTGCAAGACTCTCTGTGCTCCTTTTATGTTACTCTCAAAAACAGTATCACCCAGCATTTTATAGTTCTTTATAGCTTTCACATTAAAATAACTCTGGTTGGGCTTCAAACCTCTGAGAGGTAGAACAAAGAGACAGGTAGATTTAGGCCCTGTTTATAGATGGAAAAACTGAGGCTTAGACAGGCTAGGAGAATGATCAAGGGCCCAAGCTAACAAGTAAGGGAGTTGGGACCCAGGCCTATCGTTTCCCGAGACAAGTGCTCTTTTCTCTCTAACGTATGGATCTTCATTAAGAACCCTACTTTGGGACCTAGATAAATGGACTGAGGGAACTTGGTTAAAGTGTTTCAGAAGATTCTGTAATGACTTTTTAGTGCAATAAAAGGTAAAGGCCAAGGTTCTTTGAACCTCCAAATTAGCATGGGTCTAGCATGTGCCCACTCACCCCGGATACCTTCGGCCATGCCTCGCCCACTATGGGGTCCTCCAGGAACAGAGAGAAGACGCAGATGCTTAATCCCCCTTCCTTTGAGTTTCCATGTCCACAGGCCCGTGACTACCTGGCTGCTCCTCACTTAGCATCATAGCTTTTTTTTCTAGGAGGCATGGGAAATCTGCAGTTGAACTTCAATGAGACTGCCCAATTACTGTTGGCTTTGAAGCAAAGTGCATAGCTTCTCTGGGCCCGCTTCACCTGGAAGGTGATGCTCCCTTCTCTTCACTGGACCACTTCCCACTTAGACTTCAGGCTCCGTGTCATATAGCACTTCCCAAGAGCAGCCTTTCTCACCCACTGACCACAGGTCAGCCAGCCACCCTCTCTCCTTTCTGCCTTCTCCACTTAAGACCACCTCACAGCACCCTGTAAACCTCCTGTGTCAGTTATCACGATTTTAGCAAGTTATTATTTATGTGATTGCTTTACGTTTGCTGCCTCACTGATTGCAAGCCCTCTGAGACCAGGGGCAGCCTTGCTTGATACAGCTTCTGCTGTATTACCAACCCTGAATTCTTAGGGAATTTTCAATCAATAGTTAGTGATGGAAATTGAATGAATGACAGATATACGAGGTCAGTCAACTTAATTTCATGAACTCATCCTAGAAAAACTGCTATTAATACCTACCTCACTGCTGAGTGTCACTATGGTCACCTTGGAAGCACTCCCCTTGGGAAGCTGTGCACCAACGCCAGCGCCTGGTCCACCCTTCAAAGCAATTTTGTAACTTTTTTCTGGAATGGCCATCAGAGCTGTCGTTGTGCCCAAAATCTGACAGTTAAGTTCGTGAACTTGCCACTGTGCTCTGTACCAAGATTATGACATCTTACTGAGCTGTTTGTACAGTGCTGTCAGTGCAAGTATACAGTGGCAAGTTCGCGAACTTAATTGTCAGATTTTGGGTACAACACCAGCTCTCATGGCCATTCCAGAAAAAAGTTCCAAAACTGCTTTGAAGGGTGGACCAGGCGCTGGCGTCGGTGCACAGCTTCCCAAGGGGAGTGCTCTGAAGGTGACCGTGGTGATATTCAGCAGTGAGGTGTGCAGCACTTTTTCAAAATGAGCGTGCGAAATTAACTGTCCGACCTCGTATGCTGGCTGACACTAAATCGAACCTTCCATGGCAATGCCTGAACCACGGGTAAAAATGACAAGGACACCTTTCTTTCTGCAGCAACCATTCTGTGCCTTTCTTATGTTCCTAAAAAGAACGCAAAACTTTACTAAGACTTCCAAACTTCCAAATTATGAAAAATTCAAGTGATTTCTTTCTGGTAAACATCATTAAAGCTCACAGCACAAAATCATTTTTAGAATTTAACATATGAGACCTCAGACCCTTTTTGAAACAAATCACTCAACCCCTCGACCACTCTGGGATTTTAAGAGAAAGGATGGTTCTTTTGGAATTCTTAGGGGCCTTCTGGTTTACTCATACTTCATTAGGTCTTACTGTCCTAACAAAATACTAGAGGGAGAATTCTCGGGCTTCGAGCAGATACGGAAAAAGTAACTGGAAATACTTTCGAAGGCTCCCTACTGTCCCTCCCCCTAACTTGATAAACGCTTCAAAATATACTCAAGGACTGCTTGAGCTCTGTATCTGAGAACAGAATGTAATTTAACTGAAGTAAATTCTACAGATCCTTTTTAAAAAGCAGCTGCTTCCAGATGGATGACATTCTGGCAGAACATATTACATGGTCCCAGTCTACGATCGGAAGCATTTTCCCTACCACAGTACTGTGCCATCAGAAAAGGTTCCTGGTGACAGACAAATGGATTCATTTTAACTGGGGACGATTTCACTTCAAATCCTATTTGAGGGAGCGACAGGGTGTGGACATGGTGAGGCCCTCGGCATTCTAAAAGGGCACACCGATTCACTCAGGGAATATCTATTAGGCAGGCAGCAGCAAAATCCTCCTGGGCTTAAGAGGAGTGCAACTTGGCTAGGAACTGCAATATTCATTATACCCTTTGTTGATCAGACCCCCAATTAGTGACTCTGAAAAAAAGAGACTAAAATAGGCCACTAACACAAATAGCTAAGTTAAAGTAGTTGGATTCTGTGCAATTTGGAACCATATGGGCTGTGGCTGATTTCCTGTCTCAGCTGGTATCAAGGCAAGACAGCATCACACAGCAGAACCGCCAACTTGTTTGAGGAGTTTCATTCTAAGGTTGGGGGACTGGCTAGCACTTTCAAGTTGAAGGAGAACTAAGAAAAGACAGACCGACGTGGTAAACCACAACTTTGGGGATTCTAGAACTATTCCAGAGCTCAGTAGCAAGACACAGCCAACAGCCTGATGGTTTTCTTAGTGGACACATGGGGGTCTAGTTAGTTTGGCAAACAGGAGAGTTTTGTAAGGATGCAATCTTATTTCTGACCCCTCTAATAAAGAGAAACAGCATTTTACATGTATGAGGGCTTCCTGGGTACTGTCCAGAAAGTACCCAGCCATGTAATATGAAAAACAGAGGCATTTATGGCTGGGTTTTTTTCCCAGGAAGCCCTCATACACACACGCGTGCGCACGCGCACACACACACACCACACCCCTCTGCCATATACAGATACATAGACAGATATAGCTATATAGACCAGCAAAAATTCATACCAGATTTTTTTGCCTCATTTTCATGTAGTTACATTAGGAAAGTCAGAAATTTTAGTCATGTATATTCAAATATTAAGAAAAATCACATCGCTAAAGCAGAACGCTATGACTAAACATATCAGTATGAACTAGGAGAGGCAGCAGACCTGGGCAGGGAACTGCAAAAGCCACTCCCCCTCATGATCACTGACCTGGGGCCACTAAGTGTGGCTGTGTCTCTCACCGCCTGGGCCGTTTCTGATGCAAAATCCAGGGCACCCGCCACCGGCTTGGTTACAGTGCCAACAAGCCCTTTCCCAAGGCCAGATATGAAACCGCTGACACCCCCTTCTGTTTTCACACCTTCCACTGTTGAGGTTATAACACTAGTCAGTCCACCAATGATACCTGGCAAAAAAGACAAGGGCCATTGTAACCAGTTGGGCCAAGGACAAAAGATGCAGCATTTAAAGCTAAATCCCCAATTCCATGCACCTGGAAAAGTAACTTGGGGGCATTCTGTCCACTTTTTGAGAGGCCACAGGCAGGCCAACTCAAGATGGAAAATCAGCAATTTTGTCGCTTAAGTTTGGAGTCAGAATATACCGGGCTGCCAAAAAAATGTGCACACATTTTAAGCGGTGTTATCTATGTGTTACTTTTCAAAGTTGAAGTAAATTAGGGTAGCAATGTATAGTATGATGTTCACTCAAAAGATGGTGTTAATTCAATGCATGCCATGCGACAGGCAGGGGAGTTACTGAACCCGGCGGAAGAACAGTTGTTTGAGGAGCGCAAGACCATGTCGAAGTGGTATTTGAAATTTGAGAACGCTGTTTGAGTTTCCCCACATTCTTCTGACTTCACACCCCTTGACTTCTACCTATGGGGGACCTTAAAGGATGGGGTGTACCGTAGAAAACTAGCTACACTGGCGGTCCTTTGGGAGGAAATTGAAACGGCGTGTGCAGTGATACGAGTGGACACGTTGGTCAGCGTTGCTCAAGCAGGAGTTCGCCGCGATCAGAAGGGTCTGGACGCCGATGGCGACCACTTGGAGCATCTCTTGTCATTGCAGAAGTCAAACATGACTCACATTCATCTTTTGTTATCGGTATATACTGAGTGTCACAATACAATTTCAACACAGTTTTTTTCCTTTCTTAAAGTGTGTATACGCTTTTTGGCACCCTCTGTATGTTATCATTAGTCAAAGTATGTTTTAAAAGAATATCAAAGGAAAGCTAAGAGGTTAACAGTGGAACTTTTCAATTCCAGGGCTGGGATGGCTCGTGGGCTATCGGGAGAGGATTCAGACAGGAGGATTAAATCAACAGACTACTGGGATCCTGTTAAACTAAATACAGATATAACTAAAAGATATAACTAAATACAGATCCTCTGTTTTCAGGAATACCATGTGACTGGCCAGCACCACCAAATGTTTAAAATGGGGTAACAGCTACCGCACACTACTGAAACCAGGTACAGGCAGGCAATCAGCGTAAATGAAGGGGCCTTGATGAAAGTCACCCCCACAAAGCTGCCAAAGCCAGCCAGGGCCTTCGATGGGGTCAGTTCTAAAGACCAACCTAGGTCAAAAAGACATTCCAAACATTTTGAAAGTCGACAGCGATGACCTTAAAGAGCCTCAAAAGTGGTCAGAAGTTGGCCTAGGCTGGCGAGGACGCGGGCTGACAGGGAAGAAGTGGGCTCTGTCCAGGGAGCATTTCCAGGATCTGTGCCAGGGACACTCACAGGATGTTTACCCTTTGACGGTGGGGGTGTGAGGAAGCTCTCTAGACTCTTCAGCTCTAGTGAGACAAATTGGTAAAGGAAATTCCTTGGGTGAGAATGTACTAACAATTCACAACGTTCCTTTTGGACTCTGGGTCTACTTGCTCCGATGAGGCAATCTCCCTTTCCTAACCTTCCGAAGGAAGTTCATGGCAGAGACAGAACATTATGGAACCTGGGGCAAGTCGGGCCTGCAGTCAGAACTGAGCACAACGCCCAGCTTTTAAATCAAGAACGTTGGTATCTTTTAAGGTTTTTGTTCGTTTTCTTAAAAGTCCTAAAGAAAGATGTCACTCTGGGCTACTGCTTTTGTATAACCCAGAGCTAAATGGATCTTCCTTGGATGAGGCCACGGGCTCCTGGTCTCAGGATGGCCCAGTCGTCTCCTGGAGATGCGTACATATCATCTGAATGACCCATGGTCAAAGGGGATTTGGCAACTTGAAACAATCACCCATTGTCTCAGCACACTGGTGTGTCCATCTAAAAAGTGAGGACAGCCATGCTTTCTCACCACATCCCAAGGATACAGGATAAACGAGGACAATTATGCATAGCAAAGTCATTTGTATTCATTAAAAAGCAGCCCTCTATTGGTCCAATGCACCACTGTTACAGTTACTAGAAAGAATGATTAAATCTTTAACCCAAACGATTGCTCAATAATCAACTTTTAAAAGTACATAAACAGATAAACTTCAGCCAATTTGACTTTGAGCTGATGTTTCCTTAGGGACTGCTCCCTTTCCAGTTGGGCAGGCTCAGGGAAAGTACAGGCGTTTTGATCCAAACCTCACCCTGAGGAAAGCTGATAAACAAAAACTGTCTTAAATATTGTATGTTAAACATGAAGAGAAATTCGATTTTTTTTTTTATCTGTATTCCTTCATTCTTCCTCCAAATGCAGACAATCAAAACTTCATCAGTCTTGGTATGAATTCTGATAGCTTCAGACTATTCCTAAGAATCTGGTACAAAGAGTTCAATTTAATAAGCATTACTAAGCACAAGCTATATGCCAGGCCATCGTGAAAGGTACTACAAGTATAAAGGTGAGTACGGCGTGATCTTTCTGCTCACCCGGACATTATAGCCTATCAGGAACGTAACACACACACACGCACACAACTGGCTGCCTACATAACCCAGACTGCCACGTTGCTCTGCTCAGCATTCGTTGTAACTGGGGACAGTGGAGCTGGGCAAATGTTATTGGAGTTGGGACTTACAGGTTGAGTAGGATTTTGACAGAAAATGAAGCAAGCTGGGGTTGGGGGTGGTACAGAAGGAAGGGGAGTGAGCATGGGAGCAGCTAAAGGACAGTGTGGCTGGGGGACAGTGGTTGGACAAGTTGGCTGGGTTTACATTTCCAGGTGCCCTGAGTGCCATGCTAAGAAGCTGCTGAGAAAAATACAACAAAAGGAAAATGGGTCAGAATTAAAGCATTAAAAAACCAGAATTCAAACAAATTCAGAGACTTACTTAACACGTTTATGCCATTATGCCATCACCTACGTCTCCCGGGCACGTGGATGTGCAATCCCCGTGACTGTGCACGTGTAGGAACTCAAAAACATGCTGGCCACAAACCTGGCAGCCAATTTCACGTGGCACTTTCTCTGGGAGGAATGCTTAGTAAGCAGAAGGCAAGTCATGAAGCAGCAGTTCCATATTCTAAAAAGGGTTTAACTAACTGTGCCTTATGACACTTTGGGAAGAGAAGGCAGAGAACAGGAAGAACCACAATTGCACAACATTTTGAAAATGAAGGAAGAGCTCTCGCAGGCTGTACCATTTCAAGTCTGAGCAGGGTAAAATGTCTAAGACAGCTCAGAGGCTATCAGCCACACCAAGATACCAGCCAGGATCTCCAGTGCCGTCAGCTGTCCTTTTCTACTTGCAGAGGGAGGGGAGAAAAGGCAGCTCTGGGGAACTGTGGCAGAAGAGCCACTCTCCCACAGCCTGACAGCATGCAACTTACCATGAGCCAGGCCATGGATGCCGGCTACAAGGTGCTCACCACTTGTGGCTGCGTGGTACCTGATATACTCCCGCTCGGACTGATGCCGATTGTCCATCGTCTTTCCTAAGCCATCTGACAATGTCCCGGCAAACTGCAATGAATGAAAAACAAGCAAAGCGTTTTCAAACCTCAGCAGTAATCTTACTATTTTAAATGGAGAGCGACAAGAATTGCTGAATTACATCCTGTGTGGGCGGTCCTCAAGCACTGGACAGGGAGAGAGTGTGGGATACTTACGCTGGTGGGCACGAGGCTTGCAAAACAACTACTAAAAATCTATAATGGTATCTACCTTCCACAGTACTACTACAAACTTAGCAACGAGTACAGGTGTAACGATACGGCCTGGGGCGGAAGAGGTGAGCTCTGGGATCCCACGATGTTAAGGACTGAGGCCCTTCGCTCAACCATCGGTGGGATACAGACACCACAGGACGTGTGGCACATTGTTGCGTTAGGGTTTGGTAACAAATTTGTAGAGACAGCATCTGCCCTTAAGTAATGGCTTTTCTTTTACTTATTCAACAATTACCGAGTGCCTAGGGGCCTGGTCCCATTTGTCAAAAGAGAAATGAAGTATATGGAAAGGTTACTGGGTTAGGTCACTTTTCATACAGGGTGGCAAACTTGAACTCATGACTTCAGATGCAAAATCCTCCCCCACCGATCAGAGAGAAAGTTTATTGACCTTGGCATATTTTAACCAGAGAAGCTGTCTCATTCATCAAAGCTGGATAAAAAAGGACCTAAAACTCTGTTTTGTCACATGACAATTTGAAAAGGTTTAAAGTGACAGCTAATAAACCGCAGGGTACTTATCCTCATCATTCAGGCATAAAAAGGGAAGGCTATCAAATATATAATTAACCTTCTCGGGAAGGATCTACCAAAACAAGCGGTTTAAGTGCCAGTGACCCAGGACTAACCTTTTAGAAATCTAACAGGAATGTTATTCAGATCTAAAACTGGGTGGAAAGATTCGAGGCAAACGGCCTGCCCTGAGGACCCAGGATGCTGGGAAGCCATTGGGGGGGGGGGGGCGGCTGTGACACTCTGGTCTGGCTGGTGGGGGAGGGGTACACAGCTCTGCCCTGGAAGCCATCAGCCCTTGGGCTTCTTGACACTAGCGGCAGGAGAAGGAGAGCTCTGGGCACAGAAGAGATCCGGAGGAAGAAACAGCAAGTCCAGGTAAAGCAACGGTTCCTGGACTAAGAGATGGGAACACTCCCTCCTTTTACACAGTCCAAATGCTGTTCCTATCTAGGGCGGTGATTACTGACCTTTCTAGAAATGCAATCCCTACCACGATTTGTTTTGCCTCCCCTTCCCTGTCACCTCCTAATTAAAGAACTTCAAGTTAACGAAGATTAATTTTACAGTTTCCTTTAAGACAGAGACGCCACGGGATGTTGCACAGCCCACACTAGGGGGTTTTAGTCAGTGAGCCCCCGCTGGGATCCAGGACACTGAGCATCAGACCAAACCAGATTCTAGTTCTCTGTCAACCATTCCAGCAGCTGTGCGACCCTGAGCAAGGTGGCCCACCCGTGGCATTTGGAGAACAGTGACAGCACCGACGCTGTCCTGTGGCTGGAAGGCTCGGTGACAGTGGCTCAAGGTATGGTACTGAGTTAGCATTCTGACTGTTATTACTAGTCAGCTACTAGCCCAAGGAGGGGCACCCTGCATCATTTGAAGAAAGCCCTTCAAAGGCGTAGACTTACAGCGCTTTGCACCGGGTTTCACCACAGAAAGGAAAACCTCTTTCCCGCAGATAAACACCAGCCCCCAAAGTGAGCTTTTGGAGTGGCGCCATCCACAAAATTAGAATGCTGGTCTGCAAACTCCTTTCCAGCTCTGACGGTGTGATCTCTGACCCAAGTTCGAATGTCTTTACCAAGCACTCGCTCTGGGTCCAGCACAGATGCTGAGACACAAGCAAACAGCAGCCTTGGGCCTATTCTCGAAGATGACAGTCTCGGGGAGAAGATAACAGTTTTACACGTGAACCGGCCAGCGGCAGGGACCGGGACACAGTCTGTTAGCACTCAGGAATCGTGGGAGAGGGAAATGGGACCCGTCTCCGGAAAGGGTAAAACAACAACAACAACAACAACAACAACAACAACAACAACCCCCAAACCAAAACCAAAACCAAACAAAAAACCAGAGTCCCTGCCATTTTCTGGACTTGGGCAGGCTGCCTGTTCTTCACGCGGGGTCTGGACACAAACGCCTCTCCCTGCTGCCACGGAAGAGGACACGGGGGACCTACGGAAGGAGCTGCTGTCAGAAAGGCGTCGTGAATGCTCCCCCTGAGGGGGTCCAACAGCACCAGGCCACTTTTGGGGTCATGTTCAGTATGTGCCCATTTTTCTTAAACTCTTACTTTGTGTGCAGAGAGGTATCTCCTTGGAAGAGACATTAAGTTAAGGCCTTGTCTACCTATTCTGGCAGCTGACTAGTAAGAAGTCGGAAGAATAATCTAGGCAAACTGCCCAGTACCAGCCCCTCTCCATGAACTCTCCATCAGTAAAACAAGCTTAGCATCCAAGGTCTGCGAGCGAGCCTGCACTGAGCGCCGAGGTGCACACCGGTCGTGCTGCAGCGGCCCGGCACCCCAGCACTGCCTGCTCCTGGGTGTGCTCTGCACAAAAACACCATGCTGACCTCAGCAGGATGGGATGAGATGACCTAAGAGATGACTCTTCCCCTTAAATGCTGGAATCTTCCCTGTGCTTTCCGGGTGCCTCACCTCTGCCGTGGAACGGTGCCTACAACCGATCAACTTACTCTAGGACTTCCGTCTGAACTCCCATTCCTCTGTCTATAAAAAATTACTCATGCAAGCTAACTGGACTCACCCTTTCTCATGTGTGAGCAAATGTAAAGGATATAAAGGTATTAACAGGAAAAGATTACAAAAGTCTTCAGCCCTAGAAATGCGCCTTTGAGAGCTCAGAAAACTTGGGAAGATGTTGAAATCTGTGATGAGAGGTTAATCAGATTTTATAGGGAGAGACGTTTTACAGGAACTAAACTGAAGCCAGCCCGTATCTGTGGGCAGAGGCCAGGCCTTGGGCCAGTCCGCTGGGCTTCTGAGGTCTGACTCCAGGGTACCACAAGGCTTGTGGCCTTCTCTCTCACAGCAGGACGACTTAGTCATCCTTAATTCCATCTCTCATTCCCCACCTCAGTGGGAAAGCAAATCACACCCGGTATCTTATTTCTGCTCAAAGATAGGGTGAGAACATGGGCTGGAGAGGGAAGTGATTCCAGTAAGCACTCATTATGGGTACCCTCTGGCACTGTCTTCTGTGAGGCTGGGAAGCGTTATTTCACCCACGTCCTTGACATTGAAGATGACTGTCGAAACAGAACAGAGATACCCATGAGAGCTACACCACCACACAGGAGTGATGGAGCAGAACACCTTTTGAATTCATTTGGAAATGTTTTCAGAGCAGATATACTGCTCTCTGGTATGTGGGGGCCTGTTACATTCTGGTCTGGCCAGGGAGATGACACAGATCTGCCCTGGAAGCCATCGGTCCTTAGCCTTCTTGACGCTAGTGACAGGAGAAAGTGATCATCACAGATGATCAAAATGGGAAATGAAGGACAGAGACCCATATTCTGATTATTCAAGACAAAGGGAAATTTAACCCCAGAGGCACTGGGGGAAAGGCTGAAAGGATAGGAGCAAGTGCAATCAAGCTATGCATCCAGTCAATCAACCCATCAACCACGTATGGAACCCCTCCTCTGTGCCAGGCGAGCCCACGAGAATCATAAATGAGAAGTGCTTTCTGCCTCCCGCCTTTAAGGATCTCATCAGCCAGGGGGTATGTATGTGGCCTAACGAACAGACCTTCACACCCGAGTGTGAATTCTGGCTGTGGCACTTAACAGCTGAGAGATCATGGCGACAGGACTTCTGTGAGTCTCCGTTTCCTCATCTTTAAAATGGGACTAAGAATGTCCATTTACAAGGATGCCGTCAGGATTAGATAACACGTGGAAAGCACGAGATAATACGCATAAAGTACGAGCACAGAGCCTGGTTCATACGAAGCCTTAAATAAAAACAGTATTGAGTTACCTGAACTTCAATTCCTTCACGAGCAAACTGGGAACAATCAGATTCTGGGGCTGTTGTGAGGACTAAGTGAGATGGGGCACATGTGAAGCCTCTGGTTTCCCCAGCAACGTGGAGGCTGGCGTGGAGGGGGCATAAAAGGGCAGACAGCATGTGCCAGGCTCACACACTGGGAAAGGACCAGCAATTGGAAGGTAATTTGCAGATAATTTGTAACTCTACTCGGTATAAACATTACCTCAACACCAGAAGGAGCACTTGCAGAGACTTAAGTCACTGTAGCTCATTTTGTAGCAATTTCAAGTCCACAAAAAAACTGAAGACTGCAAGTGAATATTGTCCTAGCTCCAACGAAAGGTTCCCAGGAACAGAATGTCCTTCAGAAAACCTGCTATTACACTTGCAAAGACAACAGTGAGTCCCCCACCGCCTTCTCTTCCACTGAAGGCAGCTTCAGCACATACCACACTTGTGAATTCTGGCCGCAGCCTGAAGTCATTCATTTTTATAAAGCTGTATTTTCAGCCAGGGGGTAAAACTCTCAGAAGAGCTTCAAGATGCCAGTTGTACTGCAGCGCTGACACACAGTGCGTGTCAATACCCCACCTTCCAAAAATAATCCCGTTGTCTACGGCACTGGAGCCACTACAAATTAGGCCGGGTTTGGGGCTGGGCTTAGAACAGATGATTTTATAAAACCGAAATTCAAGTAGATGCTGGAATGGAGCAAGAGAAAAAATTCACACTGTGTCCCTCTGTTCTGTCCTATCAGCTTTCCTGACCCCTTCATGATATTCAGCAAGAACGGGATGCCAAAGATACTTGGCCGGTGTCACGGGAGCCTGGGCTTGAGTTTCTCCCCCTTCTCCAGGGCTCTGCTTTCACAGTTATTTACCTAATGGAAATTTCCTCTTTAATATCCTTGCTCCACTGCGTAATTGCTGGTGACAGTCCCTTTCTTGTCACCAGGCAGATGGTGAGCACGTAGAACAGGAAGAGGGAGGGACATGGCAGGGCTGTGCAGTGTGAGGGAGTCCTGTGTTCTCTAAGCAGAGGGTTGTACAGCTGCACGTCTCAGCCAGCAGCCCCGCTCCCATGCTGACCAGTGCTGCTCGAATACATGCATTCGAAACATTCAGCTGAGCTGTACGTTGTATCTGAAAGCAAGGGTGACATGGACCTTGTGGGTGCTGCCCGCATGGAGACATCCAGGCAGGGGCGAAGCACTGAATTCTTATTTTATCACTCCCCAATTATGCACCCTGGTGAAAGCTGCTTAACTTTCTTGAACCTCAATTTACACGTCTGCAAACGAAACAACCAGATAGCCTCTACTGGACTACAGGGATGCTTTGAAAAGTTACGGAGGTAACGCAAAATGCTTGATGGCATCTGGCACACAGGCACCACTAGGTGTACAAGTTTCTCAGCAGCAGTCTGGAGGCTTAAACCTGCGTCATTTCCACCTCTGCTGGTACCCTAGTAGGAAATCCTCCTTCGAGTCAAGCAGGACCCAAGTCACTTCGGAACTAAGGGCCTCAGCTCTTCACTCTGCTTCACGTTGTTAACGTGGCCCAGTTAAAGATGATTCTCAGAGAGTGAGGTCTGCCTTGACGCTGAAAAACCCTTTTGTGATCCTCGTAGACAGGGTCAAAGGAGAATGGGACCCAACGAGCAGTGGGCATCTGTCACGGACACAAGGCAAACCCACCAGCTAGTCCTCACTGAGCCAAATGGTGAAGGGCCCGTCAGGGCCTGGGGCGGGGCATTAAAAAAAATGGGCATGGAACAAGTTGAGGTTTGGCAAGAAAGAGGCATTTTTGGAGCCCAGATCTCTATCCACTACAAGTAGAATAGGTTTGTTTTCAGTTCTACTTGGTGGTGAATATGTGTAGCCCATTAAGGCAAAGAGAGAAAAAGGAAAGAATCCAGAAAAAGAGACCTCGGGTGAGAACAATAAAGACATTTTAAAGCTGGGGCTGACATTCTATCCCAGTAACATGCCTGAGCCGATGACCTTGCTTTTATTATTTTTTTCCCCCTTTCGGTCTCTGGAGATCTAAAAGCCCTCCTACCCTAAGACATACACCATGTTGCTATTTCACGGATAAACACTTATCAGGCAACAGACACTCCTTTTCAGTTAAGAAACAAAGTTATCCAAAGCCACCCAGAATTATCTCAGCACACAAGGTCTGAACATAAGCAACAAAGTCAGACCTCAAGACTGTCCTGGTTCTTAACTAGCCCAAGACACACGCCTGCTGACCGGGCACGTCTCCGCTGCTCTGACCCAGTTGTGAACTCAGATGTGTTTCAGATTAACCGGGAGGCTCGGGGTGGCTTGAAGCACTCTCGGAATAGGATTTTGCTTTTTATTTTCCTTTGGCTACGAGCATAGAAATAAGCAGAATACCCACAGGAAACCTCATTTTCCACAGCAGACAAGTGTCATGGCTGAGTCATGTCCCCTTTCCCTGTTTTCTCGATACCAATGATAAAGAATCACGTGGGCAGGACGAAGTTTTACGCCCAGGTATGGATGGGACGGTGTCCCACCTGTTAGCTCTTCATCAGCTGGATCTCGCTGTACACTTTTCCCCAGAGGGTAGGGGATGGTGTCGAGGGGGGCCAGGCCCCCACTTGTCTACTGCTGGGAACTCCTTGAAGCGTGCAGAGAAAAGCCAGAGGTGGGTTGCTGTACAGTTGGTGCTGGACAAGGCGGGTAAGCCCTCCCCGCCGATGAGAGACCTCCAGTTGCGGCATCCTGACAAGGTCTTTTGGAGTGAGCAAATGGTCCATGCCTCACTACTGAACCAGGAGACAGTATGTGGGGGAAAACGCCCTCTGAGGTGGTCACAGCACAACGCCTGGCTTGGCAGGTAAGTCATTTCAACATGAGGCGAGCACACGGGCTTTGAAAGGCAAGGAGCCCAGTCCCAGCCCTGTCGCTATCAGCCAGGTGAGCAGACTGAAACACACTCTCTTCTTGGGCACCAGTGTCTTCATCTATAAAACAGAGAACACTGCCCACTGAGTTGCTGGGTTAATCCAGAGAGACCCTGGTTTTAAAAGCACTTGGGGAGAGAAAGACAAAGCAATGTGTAAAGGGTTACTGCTGCAAATCCTACTCTTTCCTTCAATGAGTGTTCCACTCCCCTTCTCCCAGGCTGAGTCCTGCGTGTCTTACCGTGACACAGGAAACCACCCCTACCCACCCGTTCTGGAACAAAGGAAAGCATAAAGAAGTCAATTATGAATACACTGAAATCTCCAAATACAGAAATTTAGACACGAAACAGAACATTTCACAATAGAAAGGAAGCTCAAGCTTATCTCTGTCACAAGGACTTCATTCGGGCAAAGTACGTTGTATTTCAAAGGAACAGACAGATTCTCTTTAATGCCAGGGCTCGGGAAGAAAGGAGATGGAACGATCACAGGGGCTAGGCACCAGCGTAAGGTGAACTCCTTACTGGAAAAGTCAGCAATGTTTCAAGGGGTTCAAACACCCTGATGAGTTTTTTAGAAAGAAATCAGTCCCCAACTGGATCTGCAAATAAATGAAGTTTGAGTGCATATGTAGCAGAACTGATAAAAGGAAAGCTGCTGGAGACCACGGTGTAACCTGGAATTGTCAACGTGGGCCCACAGCGTTTGCTACAATGTATCAGGCGATGTTCTAAGCGCTTGACCATTATGCAATCATTTAATTAGCCTAATCCTCTCAAGTCGCCTATGAGGCAGGCTCCGTTGCTCTCACCCACGCACAAAGGAAACGCGGAAGAACGCGAGTGTCTCTCACAGAAGTCTGCTACGTGTCCACTTACATTTGATACTGGGTGATGCATGAAGGGAACGCAACCGTGATCCTTGTTACTGTCTCCGTGGGAATTCGTTCACAAACACCAGTGAAAATCTTACAGAGACCCCAGGTGAGACATCCTTCCTTTCCCAAGCAGTGGCGGTGACAGAGGCGGGTCGCTGAGGTTAAGTATATAAATGATAAAGTTTCTGAAAAAATTACATGCAAATCCCTGGACAAGAAAAGAGGGTCTGGCTACAATCCTCCTCCTTCAACAATGCCACAACTCAGACTGTGGGCCCCTCTGCCACACGCAGACTCTGCCTGAGGCCACGCAGCCAAGGCCCCACTCCGGCCTTCCCCAAGCCACCACTCTCACAACCTGAAAAGGGCCCAGGGAAACAGAGGTTCTGGGAACACCCGGTAGGTGGATCACAGGCAGCACGTCAGGTCACAGAACTAGCATGCAGCATTTGGGCTGGGGACACAGAGGCCAAACTGGGGCGGGGAGTGGACCCACGATCCCCAGAGCTCCTGCCTGGGCAAGAGGTCTGCTCCTCCCCCCCGTCCCCCGACGGGGGACAGGAGGGTCTGCTGAAGGGGGCGAGCACCCACACTCGTTCAGGTCATCAGAGCTGGGCTGGTGAAGCAGGTCTCACTCTAAATCCACGCCCCTAGGGCGGTGGTCCCAGCCTTTTCCCACTTGTGTACCCCCTTTAAACCCATTTCTATAAACTGTACCCCTGGTTTTTAAAACAGCAGTTTTTAAATACTGACACTTCTTTGTTCAGTGACAATTTTAATGTAAAAGAGTGGAAATGAGGTCATAAGGTAGGAAAGAAAAATGACTACACTAAAAGTACAAACCACAGATTTAATTTTGTAACATTCATAAGTTAAATATTGATAATGATGATCAAGTATTTACACCTAAAAAACTACTTGAAAAGAATCACGATGAAAGACAATGCACTTACTTTGACTCGGTCAGTAACTAAACCGATCAGTCGGCTTCGGATGTCGGCACGTATTCGGTCAAGTTCGGACGGAAACTGCAGGAGGACTGGCGGAAGAGCAGTTCTGGGAAAGGCTCACAGCCCCCCTCACCCACCATCGTTTGCTAATGTGCTGTAATTCGGAAGTAGCTCCAGGAATGGTGATTCAAACTCAGCAATTCATTTTCCATAACTAACACGTTGCAGGTTTTTACTTTACTTGTTTCTTCACGATTACTTTTCGCGTACCCCTGAACAGCCCAGCATGCACCCCGGGGGTACCTGTACCACCGCTTGGGTAGGACAGGGTCTCGAAAGCGCGTCGAGTCCAGTCTGCCTGCCTCTTCTCTTCATCTGTGCCGCTCCTCTGCTCTCCCCACACCACCCAGCTGAGAGTCACACGGCAGTCACAGTGGAACGAACCTTTTATGGGGGTGGGGGGGGGGGATACAGCCTGCATTTGGGGAAGCTAGACATACGAAGGTCAACACCCCACTGTAGGTAATGCTAAGGGAAGTTTCCTGAATGCCAGGGAAGACCTCAGACTGGGAAGAGGTCTTTAGCATCCAAGACCATGGAAGCCGATTAGATCCAGGGTACTTCATTAAGTCCTATCTCATTTCTCCTGGGACTCAGCTTGATCCCAGGCTCAAATGAAAGGCCGGGGAAGACACTTTCTAAAATGAGCTCAGATGCTTCCACCCTTCAGATGGGCTGAAATAAAAATACGACGGGAGCCTCCCAATAGCTCCTCAGAACCCTCTAGTCTTTGCCTGAGATGTCTTTAGTGCCACAACCTCACAAAGGGTGACCTGGGAGGGGACATTTAGAATCCACACCCATCTACTGCAGATCTGGCTTTTTTTTTTTTGCTTTTTGGTATGTGGGTAGCTCCCTGGCTGGGAATTGAACCCAGGCCGCAGCGCTGACAGCACCAGCACCGAAGCCTTAAGCCACTACACCATCAGGGAACTCCCAGATCTGGCATTTTTAAGGCAGAATTAGCCACTCCTTGCTGACATGGCCATTCCTAGGTTAACAGATTTCAGGCCTAAAAAATGAGTCCTGGAATGAGGAAGAAAACACAGTCTGTTTAGTTCAACAGCTGCCCTTTCCAAAGGTGACTTAATGGGCCTATTCTGATGTCTTGTGTTGCTTCCAAGAGAAAACCTTCAATTACTAGGAAAATAGGGACTCTGGTTCAGTGTACTTTCTACTTAAAAGTAAACTAATTAACCTTGTTTACTGAAAAGATTCACTTATTTCCTGGTCTAAACAGAACTAATTGTTGAAGACTAAGTTTTCTTAATGGCCTGTTACGATGTCAGGAGTCGAGGCCGATTCACTACCGCCCGCACACCTCCCCTCCCACTGCCCATCTCCAGGAAAAAGAGTCCGTCCTCCAGGTCCTTCCCTTAAGTACCGGGCTCTGATTCTCATTGAAATACAAGTCCCTGTGGGAAACGCTTGCTGTGATGTACCCCTCAGTGCCAATGAAAAGCTCAGAAAACAAGTTTTGCAGGGGAGGAACACCTGGGAGGAAACCAGAGCACGAGACACGTGACGATAGAAAGGAAGAAAAAACATAAATCCACTCTGAAGAAAAAGTCATTAAGTCAACATAATGACTGAAAACTAAGAAAAAACCCAGAGATCACTCAGCACTGATCCAAACATTAGAGTTATTAGAAACAGAGTTTAAAAGAGTATGATAATGATCATCTATAAAAAAATATTAAAAAAAGGTAAGAGAATTTTATCCGAGAGCTGCAGTTCGGATTTTAGCAGATGGAGCGGCAGAGAGGACTAGTGCACGAGAGAAAAAGTCAGCAGAAGATGTCCACATCAAAGCATGAAGGGCAAACAAAAGGGTGAACACACGGGAAAGAGCCCCAGAGACACACGGGACACAGCGAGAAGAAGTCCCACGTCCACCTGACCGGAGTCACAGCAGGAAAAGCGGGCAAGGGCAGAACCGAATCGGGAGGAACGCCGCCCAGGCATTCCCCAAAAGCGTCCCAAGACATCGAGCTACCATTCAAGAAGTCCCCAGTCCCAAGCAGGAGAACCATAGCCAGGCACATTATTGTCAAAAACAAGACAAAGGGTAACTCTCAAAAGCAGCGCCAGGAAAAAAGACGCACCCCCGTCAGAGGGGCGACAAGAACACGGACCACGCTTTCCGCAGAGAGGGCAGAACCGTCAGGGAATGGTACCACTCAAGGGGTGGAAGAAATATGCCAATCGAGAATTCTAAATCCGGTAAAACATATCTTTCGAAAACGTAGGAGGAATAAGAACGTGGGAGCGCATTATACCCGGCCTTTGGTGGCCGCTGGTGACCTCTCTCCGTGGAGTGCGGCCCGGGCACCCCCTGTTCCTGCGCTGCAAGCTCAGAGCTCAAGGGCGTACCCCAGACTCTAGGGAAGAAAGCAAAACCCATGTGCAGACCGAGGCCAAAGGCAGGAGAGCAGGCGGGCGGGATTCCCTGCGGTGGCCAGGACAGCTACCTCTCCACAGGGCGCCGCCACGGCTCTGCTGGTGGGCAGGGAGGAGCGTGGGCCCTGACGACTGCTGCTACGTCAGAGGGACAGGAACACAGGCATCAAGGCGCCGGATGAGTCTTCATCTTCAGATCGTGCCACGGCCCCCAAAACAAGAGTGCGAGATGGACCTGCACCGAGACTCAGCACTTCGACGACGAGATGACCAAGTCCCACAAAAAGCATCACGAGACGGTGCCGCACACCGACAGCCGCGCCGCGGCCTGCGAGCTGCTGCGCCAGGAAGGCTCGGTGCTGCTCCCCGAGCCGGGGCAGCGGGCGGCGGCGGGGCCGGGCCGGAGCGCCTGGCGGGGAGCACGGGGAGAGTTAAATGGGCCTGGTGCCCCGCACACAGGAATGACCGAGACTCAGCGCCTCCGTGTCAGACTCCCCGGGCAGAGTGGGAGTGCGGGCATCCAAAGCAGGGGCAGATGCGATCATTCCCCCAAATGTGCTTTGGGGCTCGATGGCAAATGCACGCTCCACGTGCTGGGCTCCACGTTTTGCGGAAATGCCTAGCTGAAGACGGGGACCCCCACCGCTCTTCTCCCTGACTGTCCAGTCCAGTCGCCCTACGTGAGGTCACGCGCCCTTCTCTCCTTTAACAAGGACCCCCAGTCTGCCTGCTCTGGGCGTCAGGACGGCGGCTTTGTGCTCCCTCTAGATGGAGACACTCTTAGGTCAACAGGAGATGCTGGAGGCGGTCCACACCTTTGTGCCAGAGCAGGGGTTCTCAGCCTCCCTTAACGCTGCGGCCCTGTAATACAGTCCCCATGGTGTGGTGACCCCCGTAACATTATTGTCGTTGCTACTTCGTAACTGTCATGTTGCTGTTATGAATCGTAATGTAAGTATCTGATCTGTGTTTTCCGATGGTCTTACGCGACCCCTGTGAAAGGGTTGTTTGATCCCCACGGGGTCACGACCCACAGGTTGAGAACCACTGTCCTAGACAGAGTCACTCTGGCCAGAAAGAACGGTTTGGCAGGATTTGCACTCTACCTGCTGTGAACAGGTCACGATTCGGTTTTAGCTCTAATTATTAATATAAAAAGAGCAAGTCAGGTTTGCTTTTTCACCCCCGAGGGAATGTGGGGCTGTTGATTTTGTTTTGGCTGCCTCTGTGAAAAGTGTAACTACCCACATACCACAAATACTTGGCAAAAAATTAATAGGTAACATTTTAGGTTCGCAGATATGGTCATATCATGACAATACCACGAGGCTTCAAAAGTAAAAACTTCATTTAGGCCTCTTCCCCTTTAAACTCACTTATAAGCGAGGCAGGTGAACCCAGGGATGTAAAGGGGCAGACCAGCCTCTTCCTGAGCAGACCAGCTAATTGAGAGGCACGTGGCCTGCTCTCTAGTCCCGGGGACGGCCACCTGAGCCCTTGCGCTGCTGCCCAGCACCTCAGCCTCTCCATCTGGGCTGCCCCTTGTGTGCCCTCCTGTCCACATGGCAAACATCTCCCTGGACTTCAAGATTCGGCCCAGGTATTCCTTGCTCTGCGCAGGCCTCCCCTGCCCTGGGTAGAGGTCTTCCCCGGCCCCAGTGCCCCACTGGGCCCATAAGGACTTCGGTCCTAGCACCTGGAACACTTTCGTGCCAGCATGTGCTCACAGGCCCTTCTCGGGGCTGGGCTGCCGCCCTGAGCCGGAAGACCTTTGATTCACGTTTGCTTCCCCTGCACCTAGCACAGAGCCTGGCGTTTTTAACTGCCCACATGGTGTTGTGACCTTACTGCGTAGACACAATAAGCAACAGATTTTTAAATACCAGGTTAAGCTTTCTACGCATAAGTCTATGTTTAGTCAGCACTCACATGGTGCTAGGACAGAGTTAAACTATCCCCACTGGCTGAGTCGAACAGGGGGAGAGCATTTCCTGGGTCTCAGCCCCACACTTTGGCGTGGACAGCAGAACATCTGAAAACAGCTAACTGAACAACAGAGGGTACTGAAGAAAGGACTTTAAACCATGGCTCGAATCCTCTGCACCACCCCGCAAATGCAACCGTAAATGGTTAATTCCCGCAAACCTGACATTGCAGAAGGATCCAAGTACAAGAACGATGCCTACTACACAGGGTGCAACTTTTGCACTGGGCAGGGTCAAGAGTGCAGGCACTGAATCAGAGAACCTAGGTTCCTAACGCAGCTCTCTTCGCAGCCTGGGGGCAAGTTACTTAATTTCTCTGAGCCTCCATGTCCTCATGCAGAAAAGGGGACTTGCTCTCGCAAGGGTCACTGTGAGGATTAAGCAAGTCAATCCAGTGAGACTCAGAATAGCACCTGGCAGGCACATGGTGAAAAGTCAGGAAATATTAGCCAGTAGCATGTTTAGAGATACCCATTCAGGTACTAGCTCAACTTCAAAACTGGCTTCAACTGTGCCATCAGTATGAGTGCCCATCCTCTGTTCAGCATTGTATAGCAATACTGAAGAATAAAGAAACATAATTAACATTTTTAACATTTAAGTAAAAATATACCTAACATACTCCACACAGTCAATTTAATGACTCCACTGCAACTATTTCATACACTGCCCAGTCAGCTTTGAGAACAGATTACGTGAGGCAAAAAGCAAGGAAATATAAAATTAACATTGTGGTTACTCCTTATCAGAACACAGACAAAGCCAAATACACCAACAGTCAGGAATGAAGGAAACAGGTTGTTGGCTTTTGATTGGAATTTCCTAGGATTGTTACCATGTAGCACAAGATTAGTCCAAATGTTTCTTTGCACACAGTCCAGCTGGTGGGAAATGTATCAGAAATGATATAGCCAGGGCTCTGGGTGTGTGTGAGAACGAAACCGCTTTCAAGAAATGTATCCTTACCAGGCTGATTAAGAAAATACCACGGATTTAAAGAACCCCGGGTCTATAAGTAAGTTAGTGTACCGCTGGTGGGGGTGCGGTGGGGAGGGCGAATCTTCAGGCTTAAACAAACAAACAAAAGCGCAGGTAGACCAAACACAGTCAGGTGACTTCTTTTCTGAAGTGGGTGTGACTGTCAGACCAATTATGTTAGTACTACAAGTATTTCGAGACTGCACGCTCTGACATTTCACACCATAACACCATACCAGCGTCACCTCAGCAACTAAAATTTAGAAGCATTACTGTGTATTAATTTATTTAATTCTCCCAGAAGCAGCCCCTACAGCTGGCAAGTGGATCTTCCAAGCAAAAGGGGAAAAACCTAAAATACACCACAAGGTAGGTAACTTGCTGCTCAGATGTGTCAAAGTGAGGGAAGGGGGCAAAATTCAGGCAGCTGACCTAGAGTATCCCAAGAACTAGACGTCACCAGGGAAAATGGGACAAAATAAATCGTTGATGATATACACAATTCCATAAAAAGAGCAGCTAAAACCAATATAGCAACAGGCTGAATAAATGAAAACTTAAGATTAGAGATAACCAAATGTTTAGATTCTTTTATTTGTTATCTTCTGTTTTGAGGGATAAGAGAGAGGAATAAAGAATGTGCTGGAAATTTGGAGACTGTGCTCCAAACCTCTTTCCTCCTCTACCTCTCTCTCTCTCTCTCTCTCTCTACCCGCTCCGGACCCTCCCCCGTGAAAAGCCTTTAATTAGCTCACATCCTCTCTGGACCTGCGCTCCCTAATCCATTCTGACACGGCCTGTTGGCCGGGCAGTGGGGTGTCAGTGCAGGCCTGATCAGCGGCTCCCAGCAGACCCCCCGCTGCTCCTATCTCTGCAGCTGCCTGAGGAGCTCGTACCTTCCCGCCCAGCCCTCCTGGGAAGCGCCCCGGCAGGTGCCCACTGGCCACAGTTTCGTGTTACAGGCCTGAATGAATGATCCCCGCAGGAGCTGCCGACTGTTTTCACAGACACACAAGGCAGTCAGAAGTCCACCGCGTGAACTTGGAATGACCCCAGCTGCAGAGTCACTGGCGGGTTCATCGGGAGGGCAGGCACGCTTTATTAAACAACTAATACTCTTCACAGATAACTTTCCGAAAAAGCAAAAGTGTTAACTCTTTGCAATCTTGCTCCGACAAGCCAGTGGAGGGGCTCCCCTTTGTAACTGAGGGTTCGAGCCCAAGTGAGGATTTTTGAGACAGAGAGATGGTGATTTCACGTGGCCTGGAGAAGGGTCAGGACTCAGTCACTCTTGGTCGGCTGCTCTATTAAAGGGTTCCAGATTAAAGTAGAAAGGCAAAAAGTGCAGGTTTCAGGCACCCACCCCAGTAAGGACAGTGACAGCCTGAAGCCCGGCCGAGCCTGGGGCTGCACCAGAAGAGGGGGCACCCAGGCTCCCCTGGCTCTGCTCGCCGCGTGCCCGCACACCGCAGGGACACGCGTGAGAGAAAAGGGCCACCTGGCCGTGAAGAGACCGGCTGCTCCAACGCCCTCACCCACGGGGGCCGCGTGGAACTCATTTCGCTCGCGGCAGCCAGACCGAGGCAGCAGCACAGGCAGCTGGTTTGCGAGGGAGGACTCAGGCAAGGCCCCACGACGGTCACGGGGCTCTGAGAACCAGTGGCGTCCAGCCTGCTGGACAGCGGGCAGCTGGCCAGACCGGCGTCTGCAGGACCCACGGGCGGGAGTGGGAAGCGGCCTCTGCTCCCCCAGGTCGGAGTCAGACCGAATGTGGCTTTTTTCTTTTCTTTCTCTTAACTCACACTGACTTCAGAAGGAACCCAATGGCAATAATCTCCATTAATAACATGCAGATAAACGAAGAACATTAGGAGAAATTTTAAAAATTCAATTTAACCAATAAAGTCGCATTAATTCTGGCATCGACCAAAGACTACGTGTCCATTGAGATTTTCTCTCTTTCCCACCTCACCCACTGCCCTCTAAACCCAATTACGGGGGGCCTCCCAACTAATCTGGGGGACGGTCTTGTTTTGTTTTCAGACGGGGTGCAATCCTGCCTGGGTTTAGTCACTGGATGCGAGCCGGTTGAAGGCCACGGAGCTTCAATGGAGCTGTACTTCTCCCATGCAGGTGAGCTGACCTGCACCCACACACGTGGTTTCTGCTCGGTGAGCTTTCCAGGGCTTCTCACACACCATGCACGGTGCTTGGGGTTAAAAATGCCCAAATGAGCACGACTTAGTCCCTTGTCCTGGAGCTCAGTCGTGTGGAGACAGATGTATAAACAGGTAAGTTCAACATAAGGCGTGCTCAGAAGACAGCTGTAGTCCTGCCCCTCTCCCCCTCCCTCCTGAAATGACAGGAAACAGGCACCCACAGCAAAGACAACACCAGATCTGCCGAGTTTTAGAGCTGGCTCTGCAAATAATTAGCTGTGTGACCCTTCCTGGGTCTCAGTTTCTCCACCTGTAACCTGAGACGGTGAAAAGCTGATTTCTGAGTTCTGTCCCAGATCTGTGCCCGGAGGCTGTCCACTCAAGTATGAGAGACAGTGCTGAGGGTCTGGACCTGGGAAGAGTTGGCTGTGCCACGCGCAGCTGGAAAGAGTGAGGAGTCTGGGGTTCGGGACCTCTCCCAGGAAGACACAGGAATGGGCTTCCATGGACAGGCAGAGGTTAGGAAGACGAGACACCATATGAAATGTTAAAATAAGGCTTCTCACAGGACCAATTTTATAAAATATAAAACTGAAGTTAGACACTGTTCACTGTTGTGCTCTATCTTTTATTTTATTTATTTATTTTTTTGGGGGGTAGCTCCCTGGCTGGGAATCGAACCCAGGCCGCAGCATTGTGAGCGCTGAAGCCCAGCCGCTACACCACCAGGGAGCTCCCTGCTTTATCTTTTAAAGATAAACCAGTGGCAAGTTCTTCCTTGTGTTGGGCCCTACGAATTTTCCTCTCCATATAACTCTCTCAATTTGTCTTGCCAGTCGACTTTTAAGCAAGTGTCGTGCAGCAGCAATCCCACAAACCCTACTACCTGGCGCTATCGGACGCGAAGTCCAGACCAGCAGGGAGCCCTCGCCGACAAGGCTGGTAGCGCCCCTATGGCTTTGCCTCTGTTGCTATGTTGCTCCGTGATCGTGTGACTGGAGAGGTGCACGTCCGACAGAGATTTAGACCTGAGCATTCACAGAACCTAGCACGGGTGCCGGCAAAGTGAGGCGCTCTCCTGCCCCGCCCCTTCAGAAAGCCCCCTGGCCCTCCTCTGAGAAGGCGCAGCCTGGAAGGAAAAGCAGCAGCCTTGGAGTCGTGAGGCCTGGGTGCCAGCCCTAGGTGCCAACGCTGACTACGTGATTTTGGCAAAACCACTCCACCTGTGCGGCTGAATTTCCCATCACTGAAAGGGACATGACCATCACACCTGCTCTGCTGGCCCCACGGGGACCGCTGCCAGGTTACACGACCTCACGGACCTGAAAGTCCTTTAATTCCTGAGGGAAACGGGCGTGGCCTACGGTAGAGGGCCCCGGGCGCTAACGGGGCCTTGGGTCCTCGCCCTCTCCCAAAGCTCCCTGTTGATCCCACAGGAGTCCGTGACCTTTGCTGTGACTCCATTTCTTCTTCTGTCAAGTGCAAACAATAATACTTGCACTCTCTAATGTGTAAGTTGCTGAAAATCAAGTAATAATGGGAGTATGTTACAAAGGCTAAATTTCTATGAAAATACAAGGAGCTGTCAGGAGCTCTTGTCTTCTAACTAACTGGCATCATCCTTGCCAGTCCGTAAATTACCAATCAAGAGATAATCCCACTGGCCACAAGATCTTACTTTGAAACATCACAAAGGCAACAACGCCGAAGCAACGGGCTGTTTTTGAAAGCACATTCTGCTTAGTTTTCATTTCAGTGCAAGCTCCGAAAGTGACTGCTTCCAAACCAGTGTGTTGTGATACAAATTCAATAGCTTGCAGGAAACGTTTCCTTAGATATTTTCCTCTGGTAAAGCAGGCAGATCATTCCCATAAATGTTATTTTAATTCATTAGATTAAGAGAGACTGGGTTTGCCTTCCTTTCCCCTGTAAGTTTCCCAAGTCTTTGCGGTGCCTTAAGCAGAGACTGGGCCTGACCCAATAATGCCCGCCTGTCCTCGTTCGATCCAGGCCAGAGTCTTGAGACCCAAGTGAAGGGGAGGGGAAGAGAAGAAACAGGATCCAAAAATCAACAGCTTTTTCCTATCTGTATTGCTACATATATAGCATGCTTTTTGGACATCAGCTTGCAATAAAATACATTTGGGAGGAAAATCATGAACTCTTTAAAAGTTTCTACTTCATATAAAACCCATAAAATAGTTAGACAATTAAAAAAAAAATCCAGCAGGTATTTCACTTACTGCATAACCACCTGTTGCATGTATGCCATGTGAAAATGCTATACTGGGTAAGGAGAGCCCACATCGATACAACCTGGATCACTTCAATTTTCCTTACAACAAATATTTATGGTTAGTCACAGGGGGAAATGGTAAGAAATGAAGACGGATAAAATCTGCCTTCCAGGAGCGCTACGTCTACCGGGGATGCAGACGAATAAGCAGACAATTGTACCGCACGTTCCAGGCCCAGCCGAGCGCATCCTTAAGGCGCAGAACAAAGTGTCCCTCCCCGAGTCCCTCCCCGAGCCCTCCAGGACGTCTGTATCTCAGGGAGCTGCCCACGTTCTGCGCGGAGCCCCGGCCCGGTACTTGCTCTCTCTGCCTTATGATTACTTGCAAGGACCTCTCGTCTGCCTTACCTGTCCCACACCCCTCAAAAAAAAAAAAATAGGGTTTTCTAAGTCTTACTTCCCTAAGTACAGGAGACTCTCCATTAACCGGAACTCAAGCAACTGGCAGAACTGTGAAGACAGCAGCAAAAAATTCTGCCGGTGAACGGAGCATCTCCTTACATTAACCCAGCATCTACCAATCCCATGGGTGCCGTTACCTGGCAGCCTACTGCATCTGCCACAGTACCCAGCACCTAACTGACGACGATACACATGTGCTGAGTGCATGTTTGAGACGTGCAAAGCGTTACTATTTTCCAAGGAAAAACACGGTCGCTGCCTTAGAAGTGCAAGGCGCCCTGGGGACTCAGCATGGAGAAAATCTTCTAGGGCATTGGATTGGACCTTCCAGTGTCGGGACAATCTGGCCGGAGATGGAGGAAGGGCATTCCAAACACAGGTAAAGTGGTGAGCAAAGGAGCAAAGGAGAGAGAGAGCAGGCCTGAGGAAACAGGACGTGGCCAGGCGGGCAGCTCTCTGCCCCCTTGTCTCCACTCCTTACCTGACTTCCCCAACAACCTCCTCATGTGCCTAACGAGGTCACTTCCTTGCTCTGGAAATGGCACAGGAGGGCTTCCCACTGGTCCTTATTAATAAAAGGCCACGCAGGCCACACTCCCACGCGGCTGTCTGAGGGAAGCGTGCTGTGCCTCTGTCTTCCTGACCTCCTCAGGACATACGGAGCCCCCACCCCGTCAGAGCTAGGCCTGCGTACATCAGCGTCTGGCTCCGAGGAAAGCCAAGGAAAAGCCACATTCTTCCACAGTCTCTCTTATGGGGAATTAGCCTCCGCCTCCAGCAATGCAGAAGCCCCTTAGTGTGATGTCCTGATATAAGCTTAAAAGTTTCTCCCTACCATCCTCCCCTCCACAGAAAACTGCTTCACAAATGGCCCTCCTCACACATTCTGCTCGTGAGCTCCCAAATACACGACTCCCAAACATTCTGCATAAACGGGACCATGGTTAGTGAATAATTCAATAAGCCTCTAAAAGGGAAAGATTCATTTCTCTTCACCTCTGTTCTCTGAAACCCATTCTGCAGGGAAGGACATGAGAACAAGGCTCAGACAACACTGATGACAGAAAATGCATCTAAAACAGAGGAGACACCCGTCTCCACAGGCCTCAGACAAGATTCAAGAAGTACTGTCCAGTACTATTCTAGAAGGCAGGAGGCCAAGGAAGAAGTCCAGAGCTCTGCCACTGCCTGTCTGGCTGTCTTGAGCGGGTCATTTACTTCCACTGCGACTCAGTTTGTTCATCTGTGAAACGGTGGTGGTGGAGAGGGTGATAAGCATCATCCTCACCACCACCACCAGCTGCCTGGCTTCAGGCTTACAGAAAGGGTCACAGGCACACAGATGCGTCATCCACAGCTAAGAATCAAAACAAATATAAAGTGGTATAATTATTATTATTCCAAAGAGGAATGATTAAACTCTACTAAGTTCATCATACTGCTCCTTTCCTCCAAGAAGCAAACCACAGAACAGGTCAGCAGAGCTAAGCTGACACTCAGGAAACACGCCCCCGCGTTCCCAGCCAGCTTCTTAACTCAAACAGTGGTGTCACTGGGCGCAGGAAAGCCACCGGCTTGCCGACCTGGGACACGAAGCCTGCTCCGCGCAACTGGAAAAGCCATGCTACAGGCTAAGGAGGGTGAGAAGGAAGGAGAAGGGCTATTAAAATCTGTTCATTTTCTGCCAGTCATCGATGGTGGGAAGGCACAAGGCTCCCTCATCTCATGTACTCTGTTCTGAACGTTCTTATTTTCGGTTAGCAGCCTAGGTACTTAGAAATGCTTACAGTATGAAGTTCAGGAAACACGCTAAAGCAATGGCGACTTAACAGGCACGCGCCGAGGCGGGGGGCTACGGAGCACACGCTGCTCCCTGGGCAGAGCAGGAGCGATGGCCTGGGGGGCCACAAGTGCTCCACTGCTCCAGTGTGCGGGGTCCTGGGTGGAGCAAGTAGTCGGCTTACCCAAAGGCTTTTGAGTCGCACGCTTTCCTTTTGGATAAGAAGACACTTTCAATCCTCTGCTACCATCTCAGTCCTTTCACGTGGAACTAGGGATTCCCAGATAATAAAGGTGAATTCACAAAGCCTAGAAATCACAGGTGGAAAATCCTAGGTCCAACACAGAGGAGTTCAAGTTGGGAACAAATGGGAAACTGCTGGAGCCTTACTTTTCAGGGGCAGCGTTTGCAGCGGCTTGCGTTTCCGTCTCCCTCCAACGCTGGGCGCTGCTAGAGGATTGTATCTGAGGCTGCACCGTGTGGAGAAAAAATACACAGGCCGACTCCCAAATCCACTTTTCTTCTCAAATCTCTGGCTCCGACACTCATTCATTGTTAACAGCTTAGTCAAGGTTTAATGCTGACCGTCCCAAGCCCGCTGCTGTCACGTGACGTGGAGGTGACGCTGCCCTCCCTGCGGGCCGCGTGAAGGCCAAGCGGGTGCAAAGCTCCCCGCCCACACCTGACCCGCGGGCATCACTCCGTACGTACGTGAGGGCTGTCACCACATCGCTTTCTGACTTTTAAGGCTGTTACTGACCGTGAATTCCTCTTTCCCCTAAGAAAATACTTTGACTTAACATTTCTTAAAAATGGAAAGACACTTACAGAGATAATTATAGGGGAGAAAGAAGGAAAACAGAAAGGGCCTTCCAAACAGAATGAGTGTTTGGACCTTATACTGTCAGGAATTAGAATTGGACTTGCCCTTCAGTGTTTATAAAATTGGGCTATAGTTCACCTCACCTTAAGCTGGTCACACTTTTTCAAGAAAGGCCAGATACTGATACGAACAATATTAAGATGCAGAGAAAGGATGAGACCCCGTATCCCGGGGGTCACCAGCCAACCTAAGAAAGCTTGACGATACTACCCTTCCCCTCACCATGTTTGCACCGGGGTAGAAAGCACCACTCTTGAAGGGACACAAATATTTCCTGTCTTTTCAATTTAGCAACTGAACATACTTTCCCACCAGGCAGACTGCCATTTTGGAAGATGAAGCAAATCCCTCTGAAACGTGAGGTGTTCGGTCTAAGACGACTGAACTGCTGTTAGGGAATGAAGAAAAGTTTTAAACCTTTCCAGTCTTTCTGTTTCAAAAATAGAGCTCCAGTGGGGTGTCATTCCCCTGCTACGTGACTACTGGCTGTTGAGCTGCCTGATTTGGGGGTGGGAAAGAGGGGCGCAGCTAGACCCCACTTGGGGAGCTCCTTCCATGAGCAAAGCTGCTGAACAGGGTGGGTGGGGACTGCCTGGGAATTCTGGTCACTCATGTGATTCTCAGGCCACCATCCAACTCCTACCCCACCCTTCCCCACCCAACACACTTCCAATTCCCACAGATATTTGAGATCTGACCAAGTTTGGAAGGGTCACTGACCGGTCATTCAGCATCTAAAATTTGCCTCTAACCAAAGAGACCTCAGACTAAGGGAATCGTTTTAGTATTCAAGGTTATCAGAGGAAAATAAAACAGAAGCTGTGCCGCCAAGAATGTGAGTCATTTCTCTATATACAACAACTTAGAGGCACCTCCTCTTGGCTAGGAAAGAAATCCCTTGGGTGACTTTTTTAGGATCAAAGTCTTTTTGAAAATAGAAAGCTGTATATTCTCTAAGGGGATAGATCATTGTCTGAAGTGAATTTCATTTAACCTAAAGTTTTGTGCCAACTTAAATACACTAAAACCCCAATGCTTATAAGAAGGCATTCACCTATTACTTGCTTATAGGTACATGGAAAAGCTATTATGGGGATAATCAGCTCAACTATAAAATGGAACAGTCATACATAATGACAAAAACAGATACAACTCATAAATTGCCTGTTCCCCTTCAGAATCCATGCAGGCAGGCACTCAGGACATTCTTTTGTGCAAAGATAAAACATTTGCGTTGACTAAACAGGACTTTTAGTCTTATTTGAGCCTTTAACTATATTGCCTACAAAACAAACACAAACAAATGCAGTTTCTTAAAAAAAGGGCAGATGGACCCCACTGCCCTGACAAGGTAATCGTACACAAGGTCAGGCAATTAATTTCATGAATTCATCCTAGAAAAATGCTATATATCTCACTGCTAAATATCACTACAGTCACCTTTGAAGTCCTCCCCTTGGGAAGCTATGCACCGATGCCAGTGTCAAGTCTACCCTTCAAAGCAATTTTATTTTTTGTGGTTTTTTTTTGTTAAATTTATTGGGGTGACATTGATTAGAAAAATTAACATAGGTTCCCAGTGTACAATTCTACAATACATCGTCTGTGTGTTGTATCAAAGCAATTTTGGACCTCTTTTTCTGGAATGGCCATCAGAGCCGTCGTCATACCTTGCCAAGGTTATGACGCCTTACTGAGTTGTTTGTACAGCGCTGCCAACGTGAGCGCACGGTGCAAAGTTCGTGAATGTAACTGTCAGATTCTGGGGATGACAACAGCTCTGATGGCCATTACAGAAAATGAGTTCCAAAACTGTTCTGAAGGGTGGACTAGGCACTGGCATCCGTGCACAGCTTCCCAAGGGGAGGACTTCGAAGGTGACCGTGGTGCTATTCGGGAATGAAGTGTGTAGCACTTTTTCTAGGATGAGTTTGCAAAACTGTCAGACCTTATATGTGACAAGAGGCTGGCTAATGGCAGGGGGCTGGCTGAGGGTCTCTGGGGGACACTAGATGGCTGTTATGCCATAGAGCTGTTTCCTGGGGACAAAGGGCCAGTGAAAGGTCCTCCTGGAAGGGAAGCAGCTCCTCTGTACACTGTACCCCCGAGAGAGATGAAAGAAATGGAACAAAATATTATCTGACGTCCTTTGCCAGGTTTTCCACTGCACAATCTAAACAGTATCAATTCCTCTCTAGTTCTCTTCCTCACTTAGCTTGCTTGTTCTTCTCTTCAGATGGTTTTCCTAAATGCTATCAAAGTTCATTCTGGGACTAGGCAAGGCTTTTTTGCTTGTTTTCTTGTTTTTCTTGTTGTTTTAATTGTTTTAATTTATAAAGGCATGTCTAGAACAAATCAAGCACTTATCAACACATATCTCAAAAGTGTAACTAAAAAGGAGAATCAAGTCACTAGTGCAGAAGATCAGGTCTTGTTTCTACATCTCCTGCTGACCTTGGGCAGGCCACCTTATGTCTCCGGGTCTCAGTTTCTTCATTTATATAATGGGGCTAATACTTCCTATCCTTTCTATGGAGCAGGTAATTCTGATGACCAAATTCTATCATATGAGTAAAACCCTGTTTGCAATCATCCGGGTTCTAGTAAGAACCTACCTACATGCCTACAAAGGAGATGGTGATGGTCAGGACCAATCTAACTCGAGAATGACCACGACTACCACCACTTCCTGAGGGTCTGTTTTGTGACACAGAAAAGTAGTAGTCACTTTACCAGCTAACAAAGTGATGTCAAACAATAAGCTTCTAGTGGGCAGTTAGCAGAAATCAATTTTTATATTCTCTATAGTGACTGGAAAAAAGACTTAAATACACAAAGGAAAAACATTATATAGAAAAAAAACAAGGCTTTTACAATTAGCTAGACTTTGTTTCAAATCTACCCCACCACTTCTAATTGGATGATCTTGAAAAAATTATTTAACTTCTCCAAGTCTCAGTTTCCTGATGTGAAGAACAGAGATTAGCATAGATAAGACAATGAAACCATGCCAAGGGTCTATCACAGGGCCTAAAAAAGAAGGTGTTCAATAATGGACACACACTAATCCTGCTTGCACCAGGAAGTAATATAACACTACCAGGTCTTTATCCAGTTCATAACAAACAAAACTGATTGAACACAATAAAATAATGGCTAAAATATACTACATAGAATAAAAGGTCATTGATTTAAAAAGCAACAGAAAACTCTTATCTCTTTTCACAAAAATTTCAATTTGCAGAATTTGAGCTAGGAAACTGGCTTATTAGAAATACATGCCATTAAAGCAAAAGACAAAAAAATACACCTACCATACCACTGCAAACATTACCAGTAAAACTAACATGCAGCGGATAATGAACCATGAATTCTAATTTCTATGAACGACTGATAAAAATAATTGCACACTGTAGAATTGTATGCCTGAAATCTATGTAATCCTTGCTAACAGATGTCACCCCAATAAGTCTAACAATAAAAATGAATAAAAAAATAAAAATAATTGCAGTTAAAAATAGGGGAAATTATTAAAATATCTGCATTCATAATCATAGAGTCAAAACATAGCTGGGATAAAAAAGTACTCAGGAACAAAAGCATCCTGTATTGCCTTAAATAATGACACAAAGAGAAACTGGAAACTAGGACAGGACAGAGCAGAGGTCCCATCAGTTATGATCAGAAGTGCTGCTCTCCTGTGCTGGAAGAAATTAAGTTTACTGCTGACATTCTTCCCTTAGGAGGACCAGGTGACAGCTGTGAGAGCAAACACCAGGTTGCTACAGGGGCAGAAAAGAGAATGGATCGTTTGCTCTATTGTTAACATCTGAGATTTTCTTTGTTTGATGAGAATTTTGATTTTTCTGAAAATAACTTTAATTTTCCTGTAGGTTTATGAAAATATTACACAATAATTACAGACAGAAGGGGAATTGGAGTCTATATAAGAGGGAATTTGTCCAATGGGCGTCTCCCCAATTCTCTGGCTAAGAAAGAGGGTAGAGGGTCTTGCAGATATTCACATGACACCCAACTAAGAAAAATTCATGCTGCAGAGAGAAACCTGTTCCTCTGACATGGTTTTGGGATTTGAAGTGCTGAGCTTCTCTTAAATAAATCATACTCCAAGAAAGAATTCAGGAGTGATCGGCTTGTCATGACCTTAGGAATGGGATCAGATCTTTGAGGTTCTACTCAAAGGGTTTGAGTTATTTTGCCAAGATCCAGACAAGGGAGCCTTGGGATAGATACTCACAGCACAGTGGCTGATTCCCTAAATAATTTCTTCTTAGATCTGGAATCCATAAGCTGATTTCTGGGGGTTGAGGGGTAAGAGGAAAAGGATAAGAGAAATGAAGGGTATAAATAAATAAAAAGGGCATAAATTATTTCCTAGTTACAGTTCTTTGAGGCTAATATTAAATAAATTAAACAATGGCTGAAAATATAATGAGAAATTCCAGAAGACACAGACCTGAAATTAAAAATTTGCTGTGAGTGGCTCACAACACCCACAGATGGTAACTAAGACCTGCGGGTCCATTCCCATCTAATGCGACAGGATACATTCCCTTTTATCCCCTCACTGGGCTTTCACATACTTCATCTCTTTTGCTCCTCAGGTCATTATGACGGAAAATTACTACCATCTTTTTATAGGTTGAAAAAAAAAACTCCTCAAGACTAACAGAGAAAAAAGATTATTTGAAGGGAGGAATGCACGTGGGAACTCAAGTATCCTGATGACCACCCTAAGGGCCCCCTCAATGCACAGCCCTATGACAACAATAAGGACAGAATCTTTTGCAAGGTATGAACCCCTCTGGGAATCCAATAAAAACCTTCGACCAGCGACCAGTGGTGTCCAAGCTTTCGGCTTCCCTGGGCCACAATGGAAGAAGAATTGCCTTGGGCCACACGCAAAATACACTAACACTAATGACAGCTGATGAGCTTAAAAGAAAGGCTGCAAAAAAATCTCACAATGCTTTTAAGAATTTGCGTTGGGCCGTATTCAAAGCCGTCCTGGGCCACAGGTTGGACACACCTGCCTTCGATCCTTGCTCCAGAAAAATTAACTATCTACAATATTTATAATTAATTTTAAGAGGTTTGTGGAGCTTCTCCACTCCACTCAAAGCCCATGAACCACAGGTAAAGCTCTGCTCTGTGCAGCTGAGGCACACTGGCTGGCGGGGGCTCGGTGAGGACAGTCTGTCTTCTCTGACCCTTTCTTTAATCACTAGAACTCAGGCACTCTTTAAAGGAATACTTCCCACAGGCCAACAGTTGATTACTGTGGTCATTTGCACTTCCTTAAACTTCTCTTGTGTACACAGAAAACCAAACAAAACATTCCCCCAAAGCAACTTTAAAGATCTGATTTCAACCCACTAAACTACATACATGCAGAATCACAGATGACCCAAATGTATATTTAGTTGATAGACCTGGCTTTTGGAGCCACCACTTCCAGTATGAAGTGGTAATTTTAAGTTTCTCTGCTTTCTCATCTTAGAGATATGTGGACTAATTTTTGTAACAATCCAGGGGTCTTGGCATCAAAATAAATTACAGAGCAACTTCTCTGAGTAGCAGCCTGTGTGCCGATACTGGTTAGCTTACTAAAGGCAAGAGAAATACAAGAAGGACCTCAACCACCCGGGGAGCAAGGTTCCCATTTGAGAAGCCTTGGGCCCTTGCGCGAATCCAGCAGCGATCTAAAGCATATCCAATTAAATGCACGATCACTGTCACCTAGGCCTTCACACAGACTTGGGAGTGAAGCTCAGGGTAAGGAGTAGTCTGCCCTTCGTTTCCACTTAAGTTACATTCTCACGCCGACCCTCAAATTTCAAACACAGTTTTCCAGGGGAGACAGAAGAACCAGAAAACAAACAAGGCTTCCATAAGTGAGGGAGAAGAAAGAAAGGGCTGGCCCTTTTCATCAGGATGTTGCAGAGAAGCCCACACAAGGGCTCACCTGTGGGGAGGGCACAGGCAAGTTTCCAACTTCTTCATTCT
>PVJL010006749.1:0-87407 GCA_004026885.1 Lyroderma lyra | reverse complement strand
ACCACACGCGCGCGCACACACACACCCACACCCCACACACACACCGCACGCGTGCAAACGCACACACACACACACCCCCCACACACACACACACCACCCACACACACACACACACCGCGCACACACCCACACCCTCTTAAGGATGCACACAGTTTTTTCTATTCAGCGTCTAATCCATCCCAGGGAACCTGCCCTACCTCCCTTGGTCTTCTCAGCGTCATACTGTTCTTTCCTCCACTCCCAATCACCCAGCAGAATGTCCTCAGGGAGTGAAGGAAACAATTCCAAGAGTCTTTGAGACAAAGAATTTAAAAACCTATTTACTAGCTAGAAATCTGAAAAGGGAAAGTATGTGGAAAAACTCAAGTATTTAGCATACAAAATGTGACAATGTCACGAACTCATCCTAGAAATAGTGCTACACACCTCATTGCTGAGCATCACTATGGTCACCTTTGAACTATGCCCTTTGGAAGGCTATGCACCAGTGTGGCTAGTCCACCCTGCAGTTTTGGAACTCTTTCTGGAACGGCCATCACAGCTGTTATCGCATTACCCTTGGCGTCCTGAATGTCATCAAAATGTCTTCCTTTCAATATTTCTTTTGTCTTTGGGTAAATAAAAAATTCACTGGGGGTCAGATCAGGTGAGCAGGGAGGGTGTTCCAACACAGTTATTTGTTTACTGGTTAAAAACTCCCTCACAGACAGTGCCGTGTGAGCTGGTGCATTGTTGTGATGCAAGAGCCATGAGATGTTGGCAAAGAGTTCAAGTCATTTTTGTCTTTTTCATGCAGTCTTTTCAGCACTTCCAAATATTAATAGTAAACTTGGTTGACTGTCCAGTTGGTACAAATTCATAATGAACAATCTCTCTGATATCAAAAAAGATTAACATCATTGTTTTGATCCTTGATTTGAACTGATGGAAACTTTTTGATCATGGAGAATTGGCTGATTTCCATTGTGCACTTTGACGCTTTGTTTCAGGATCATACTGGCACACCCATGTTTCATCACCAGTGATAACACGGCCCAAAACATCATCTTGCCTCTCCAAAAGGTCTTGGCAAACTTCAACTCTCTTTTGCTTTTGTTCACATTAGTGAAGTCCTTCATGACCATTTTTGCACACACCTTTCTCATGCCAAGATTTTCAGTTAAGATTTTCCTGTTTCTCTATCAATGCTTAGTAGGTATGCCATGCTTCTCACAGTCGGCCAATGATTTTGACAAAGAATTTGATGAATTTTTGCAATGCTTCTCTCAGTTCTACTTGTTACTGGCCACCCTGACCTCTCTTCATCAGTGATGCTTTCCCTCCCCTCAGAAAAATGTTTAATCTACTTGCACACTGCCATTTTCTCCATGACATTATCTCCATAAACTTAGACTGATAAGTCCCTGATTTCACTTCCATTTTTGCCAAGTTTAACCAGAAATGTAATGTTTGTTCGTTGCTCTAATTCCAGCTGTGACATTTTTGTGACAGCACACAAAAACATGCAACAACAATAATGAATGTCACTCAGCAAGACTCCACCATGTGTCAGCAAGAACACAGCAAGTCGCGAACTTAATTGTCAGACCTATTATGTCTCCACTCACAGTATTTTATTCTGCGGTTTTCGCTTGCCAGGTGAATCATATCCAAACCAGTCTTCAAGCAGTTCTCCCTCTTCCTTACTTTATTGGAAGTCAACTGGGTGGAGGTGAAGGAGACAGACAGAACTCTGGCTAATCTGCAAAGCTGTACCCATGCAGGAGGGCATGGTGCCCTCCTCACTGATCGTTACGCATATCATGTGTACGGCAAGATCACAGCTATCAGGAGGGCAAAGTAATGCTGTAGTAATACTTTATTTCATCCCTCTCCACCTCACTAAAGAGGAGCCAGTTTTAAACAAAAGAGCTATATATAAATCCTTCCTTTTTTCTAATCCATGGATTTTTCTCACCTTGATACTATAATATTTTGTCTGAATTTTAAGCACAGTAAACTATTTCTAAAACAGAACCAAGATTTCAAAACATTTGCAATTGGAAACCTTCAGATAAAAAATAAAAAATAAAAACTATGGTAATGAGCAAAAGGGGTAAAAAGGTGAAACATGTGCAAAACAGATGTTACACTCAATTTCATGCCAGAACAAATTATAAATCAGAACCTCATTTTGTGATTTAGATGATGGACAATCTATACAGATATGTATAGGCTGAAAGAAATTCTCCATGTGAAACTGGACATTTTTTAAATTGTGGGAAGCTACTTTCAAAATGCAAGAAGGCTTAATTACTAAAACAGAGATCTCTTTCTTGTTTGGAGATTTTCTACAGTGTACAAAACTTGATACTAGCATCATATAGGAATGAAAATAACTTTGAGGCCCATTCATCAAATGGAAAACTATGATTAGAAAATTTGAAAACATTTTCATAAAGAATAATAAAATATCTATTTTCTACTTGGTAATTTAAAATATATTAAAATACATAAGTTGGGCATCAATTAAGTGTAAAGCACTTTGTTAGAACACACAGTGGGTGGTCAAACAGTAATGAAAATATAAAAAACACAGTTTGGATGGATAGAAGCAGCCTTGAAACCCCAAAATATTTTCAGAATGACAGTCACTGCCTAGTGTAGATGCTCATAGGTCTTTACAAAATGTGATGAAGTGTCCCCACCCCAAGGGGATTTCAATGTAATAAGATACATTTGAATTTATATCCTATAGATTTCAAGTATTCTTCATAACCATCATTATTAAATAAGAATAGGAATTCTTAATTTGGCATCTGTGAGTATTTCTGAGGATCTGTCAGTGGACTTTGAGGATCTCTGACTCCTTTAAAATTGTAAACTGTGCATATTTATTTGTATTTTTTTGAGAAGAAAGTGTACATCTTTCATACATTCTCATGAGGGTTCATGTCTTCTCAACATTAAGAGACCGGGTTGGAGAAAACAGAACTCAACAGTAGGAGAGAGGGGGATTTAGTTTATATAAAAAATGAACTGTGTCAATCTACAAAAGCTTTGCAAGCAGCCAGCATAAGTGCGGTGTTTATGCTTTCAGACAAGTCAATACAACAACTCTAGTAACACAGTTTCCATTTGGATAACCATAGTAGAAATTCAAGCTATTTGTCGTCAGACACCGTCTCCTTAAAATGTGAACAATTTAAAGAGCCATGGGAACTAGCCATAGGTTGCACTGTATTGCACACTATTGGAAATTACTCAATAAAGAGCTGGGAAGAGAAAATAAATAAATATGGGTTCAATCTGATGATCAAGGGATGTTGACAAGGATAAAAAGAAGGAATCGGGTCAAGTACAAGGTCGTGGGTTGCAAAGTGTCTAAAACCAATGTAATTCAAATCAGATATATTAACATTAATTATTAATATTAATAATTAACTTATTAACAGAGGTTCCTGGGGAGAAAAAAATGGAAACTTGAAATGTGCCATGATGTAACTTGTCTTGTTTCAACAAAATATAAATTGTCATATAAGTGAAGAAGTTAAGCCATGGGCACTTTTTGTTTCTCTTTGGTAAGAGGATGTTAGCAAGCAACAACCACAGTGTGGTGGATTTGTATCATGTTAATTTAGCTAAGCTAGAAACAGGTTTCCCAGAATTCCCTGCCTACCTACTTCTAGGTTAATGTGAAGGGGAAGAGACATTGTGCATGAGATCTGATGGGTATAAGTGAAGCAAAGGCATATTCTTCTATGTGTGAAGGGCCTGCTGACGGCTGTTAAATATTACTGTTCATTTGCTGGCTCATCTTGTTGGTGTGGGGCTGTGGTGGCCTGCAGCTCCTGCCAGATACTCAGCTACTCCAACTCCGTGTTGAGCTCTGTCCTGGAAGAGTCCCAGCTTCTCCTGCAGGACACCCACATCATTGAAGCTGGAGGCCATGAGAGATTGACTTTGGTTCCAGTTTATCCTTGCCCTCCGCAATTGAGATCCATTTTTCTTTCTGTATTTGGTCCCGGGCCTGCCTTCTTTAGGCCCCGGACCAGATACAGAAGCTACAATCTTAAAAATATTGTTTAATCAGCTGCCACAATTGGGTAAGGTCAAACCTCCCTTATAAATCCTTTGTCTGTGCCTTTCACTATAGTTCTGCTTTTCTAGTTGTCATATGCCTACCTGTACCCACATAGTCAAAGGGATATACACAGAAAAAGGATTTAGAATAGGGGATCAATTACTGAAGTCAGATGTAGTATTCTTGTACTTTTTCAAAGTTGATACAGGCTAAGCCATTTCTCATGCTAATTTATTAAAATTTATAAAGCAAAAAGCATTCTAAATAGTTTTGTCCTTTCCTGGGATTAGGAAATAATTAGAAATAAAAATGCTTATGAATCAGTTTTCGTTTCAATTACTTTTTCATAATAAATCTAATAACAACTAGTAGAGCCAGCACTTACTTTCTACAGAGAAAGTAGAGAAAGGGTAATTTCAGTATCTGTAAGGAATTTCTCTCTCGAGACTCTCTTTATTTCTCAAGGTTGATCTGGGAACAATAGTGATATTTTTCAGAAAAAAAAAATCACATCTTTTAAATGTAGCTGGTCAGAGCTATTATTTATGGAATTAAGTAACGTTTTTATATGTATGAATTCCTTTATCTGCTCTTGGAAATGTTGGTAGGTGTTGTTAAATACCTCATTGGTCCAGTAAAAGAATGTTTAGGGAGAGAATCATAGAATGAATTCAAAGTCAGATTTGTTACAGTGATCAAAATCAATTCAAATTAGATTGTGTTAAGGAGAATTTACTAGGGATATAGTTGTTTTTTTGTTTGTTTGTTTTGTTTTGTTTTTTTTTAACACAACATAAGAATAGAAATACAGCACTTTCAGTCTCTTCTTGTCTCTCTCCCTCACTCCCTCCCTCCCTCCTTCATCTCTTGATACTTTAGCATGCATATGGCACCCATTCCTAGGACACATGGCCTTCCAACTTGAGTGTCATTAGCCTAATGGCTAGTGTCTCTTGACCCAGTTATTGGGAGTATTGATTGCAGCACCTCAGCCAGTGGCTTAACTGTGCTAGAGGAGGGCTTCCATTCTTGGTCCAGTCAACCGAAGGCAGGGAGCAAAGTACAAAAATAGCTGCTACATGGCAGTGGGAGGACCTTCTCAAAGAAAAAGATATGGGTTAGGCAGACATCCTGAAATAGGTTCTGCTAGACAATATTTTCTTCATTACCCCATACAAAGACTCAATTGCTATTCTTATGCAGAGAATCAACTAACTTTCTTGGTGCTTTAACACCATCATATTGATACATATAAGAAATTTATTTCTACTCCAGATGTGTAAATTACTTAGATTATATATTTTTTAAAGCACTGAGTCTTTTGGTAATAAATACTACATTAGTATTAGATATAGCCATTATAAATCTTTCAATACTTTTTATTGTCTTGAAAGGCCAATTTTAAAAATTTTCATTCTAGATAGCTATTTGACCAATCACAAGTAAAGGATTCAGATTTCCCATTCCTCATGATATGATCATGATAAATATATGACAATAATTGTAAGAGATTTTATGATGTAACTTATCTCCCTGGCGTTCTGTGTCCTTCTGAATAATAGGAAAATGTAATGCTGCCTCAATGTTTGTGCAAAGTATTTCTTTTAGCTTTAACTATAAAAAAATAAATAAGACATTTCTTACATGCATGAAAATCAGTAGAGTGAGACTGAGAAATGATAATGTATTATTTAAGAAAATAATGAAATTGCAGAATGCTGCAAGTAGTAAGGACTTTAGGAAACATTTAGAGATTAAACAGTCCAAGTCAACCGTTTTAATTTTTAGTGGAGATTAGACAGCTTTCAGAGAATTAGTTTGTATTTTAACTGTGTACTGGACTTTGTAATTCCAAGTACAACCAAAATAGCAAAATCTTGATTTACAAATTATATCAGACAAATTAAATTTCTCCATATTCTCTTTCTCTTCATTAAACATTATTGTACACCCAGTAGTTCATCAATATGGCCACACCGTTTAAGTATGTAAGAGAAAGGTTAGTTGAATCTTCTTTGGTCATATGATTAGAAAAAATTGTTCTATCTTTTGTTCATAATGATTTTATGTTTTTCATAGGTGGTACATAGTGTATGTTTTAAATAAATTTCATTGAAAATGATATTCTTAGGAATATTCATAGTATTTATTTCATAATTAGCTATATCTTTGACTTCTATAAAATCAGAATTAGAGAGTTCAAGAATAAAGAGAAAATTGAGAAAATAGTACACTCTAATTTCTTATAAATATTGACATTAAATAACAAGGGCAGGAATCATATTTAATTTACTGTATATACCTGAAATAGTGGGGATATTGGCAAGAACAGAGAAAAAACAATGATGGCTTTGAAGTGTTCAAATAGAAAGGATCATAATTCACTATTTTTGAACTTAAATGAGCCTGAAATATTATCACTCTGATGAGTCTTGTCAAAAGGTAACATTAAAAGTTTCTAAGATTCAGAGTTATAAAACAAAACTTATTAGGCTAAATAGTTGTATTTATTTGATATGTCAAGGGAAATAAAAGTCTTTTTAACAATGATCCATAGGTAATTGTTTGCATGTTGCCTTTTATCCCCTGGAGACACTCTGGCTGCTTTCTCATTGGTCAAGTCTCCTGGCTCATTTGTAAACTAAAATTTCAGGGAAAGCCTTTCTTTCTTTTTTTTCTTTTTTTTTTTTTTTTTAGGGAAAGGCTTTCATGTCTGCCTATATAACATTCTGTTTTCATTTGGTTTATTTACTTATTTATTAATTGCATTAAGCACAGTGAAATTTCCTATGAGAGTTAGAACCAATGAATAAAATTATTTTAAAAATTATGTTTATGTTGTGATTTATGGAATTGCAAATTGTCTGAGATATGAGATCATGATAAAGTAGCACACAGTTGCTTGGATCCCACATGTTACTCCAACCCCTCACTTGAAATCCAATAATTTCCCTGAAATAGCCCATAGGGAAAGCATATGCAAGGCAACTCAGAGCACATGTTTGAACAGATATGCCTATATGGTGAGGTGTCAAATTGAGAAAGATATTATTTATAGAGAATGTGAACACAGGAGCAGCTTCTTAACTTGATTCAGAGACTGGTTGTATTTTTATCCAATTTTTATTGTCTGTCTTATTGAGGAGAGGAAGAAATTTTACTAAGAACCAACACTTGCCTCTTTAAAGTATGAGCTAATAGATGTATGTGTATTATGTAAAAAACAATGCAATTAAATACCTTTGGTTATTTGATAGATTTGGAAAGTTATAAAACAGTGTTTGGTAACCACAACAGCTTGTATTAACAGTGAATAAGTAATTTAATACTTGTGTGTATCAGTGTCTTTAAACAATTTAATTATTAATTCAACAAATACTGATTGTCTACTTAGTGTGAAGCTAATCCTCGGGGTGGTGATGAGATGTAAGACTGGAAGGGTCTGCAGATGCAAGATTTCGAAGGGTCTTGTTTTATAGAATAAGCAGTTAGGATTTATCTCTTTAAGTCTGTTAGGTGTAATTACAGGATTCTAATCAGCAATAGGCATGGTTACGCTTGGCTCTTAAAAACATCACTGTAATAGTAGTACACAGGATGGATAGAAAGAGGACAGACCTGGACTCAGGAAACAATGTAATTAATTGGACTGGAGATGATGGCAGCCTGAACAATGGCCATGCCAGTGATGATGGAGAGAAAAAGATGGGTTTGAGCAATTATTAGGAAGTTCAAGCAGTAGCATTTATGATTGATTAGATGTGGAAGCTAAGAAAGCAGCATATCTTGATAGTGATTGATAGAATGATAGAGTGATTGATAGCAATTTCTGGCTTGTCCAGATTAAGCATACAGGAAACTTCCATTAACTTGATATACTTTTATAACAATAGAAATAACTGTTAAAGAAGATGGTTAATTTTGTCTATCAAGTTGTAGTTCTAAGCAATAAACTACATTTTCAGACTACATAGGTAATACTGGTTTCTGTTGTTTCACTTTTGCTAATACATACGTAAATAGCTTGAGAAAAATAGTATAAATTGCCAGTCTTTATGCTTCATATTTGTAAGAACAGCATTCACTGCCCTGTAAAAATGAGTAACAGGCCTTTACAGAGAATTTCATACAAAGTTTTGAGGTCTAACATGACACGTCTTGGTAGACTAGGGCATCTGAAAATCCAGTTTCTAATCCCACAGAGCAAATGTTAGAAAATAGAATCAATGAATAATTGATTTAAACTAATTCCTTGAATATCTAGCCATGAATTTTATGTCGTGTATCACTATTCTTTCTCAGCACTTAGAAATATGAGCCCTGAATAAAAATATAGAGGACCACCTGTCTCTGTGGCAGTATTCCAGGAATCCACAGCCTAATTCATGCTTACCAGTCGCAGGAAATGTATTATACATCACCACTTTTTGATTGCCATTCTCAGATTCATTTTTTTTTCTCCAAAAGAGAGTATTGCAAAGAAACTAACGTTAAGGAAGATATAATAGATCACAATTCTGGTACTGACAGCTTAGCATTAGGGCCATCTGAGGAGGCCCTAGGATCTAAAGGCAATCAGGTAAGGTCGGCTCACTTTAGATACCTTGTAACATCTCCTTCTGCCATCTTTTAGAGTCCACACAGTATGAATTGGTCAGTGATGGGGAAACCCAGTAGTGAAGCAGACCAAGAGTGTTGAATGACTTAGTCTAGAATGATTAAGTAATATTAGAGTAATTTCTTTTTGTTTAATTGATACTTTTTTATTTTTAAATTGACAACTTTGGTGAGGGGGGGGGAGCAATTTTCTTTCTCACAACTATGAACTGAACTTCTGAACTGTGGTATAAAGTAAGAAAATAGAAGGTGTGGCCTCTAACCAGTGGAGCATTAAGCTGTGTTTGTAAAACACAAATATCACTGACTGAAAATGGAACATGAAGACTGATATATAGCAATTATTTATGATTTAAAATAATCATATTGTCAAAATAGATAGAGGTTACTAGCTTCTTTATTATCAGAATGTTTACATTTTACAGCACAGCGCGATGGTTAGAGTATGGGATTAAAATAGGTCTGAGGACCAAGCTTTAAAACCAGCATCTCACAAAGCAGTGACACTTTGGATCAGTTATCTAACCCTTGCGACCTTCCATTGGTTCATTCATAATTCAAAAATGATCATAACTATCGCACCTAATAATTGAGCTCAAATGTAAATGCTCAATAAATCATTGCTGGTTAATATTAGTACTAGTAGTAGGAGAATTAGAAAATCCTTCTTTATCCCACAAATACTTGATATGAATTATTTTAAAATCTCAAAAAATAATAGAAGAAAAGATATTGCAGAGTTTTTTGAGTATATAAGAGTATATGAAGGGAAGCCAGTATCAGTGTGTGTGTGTGTGTGTGTGTGTGTGTGTATGTCTGTGAGCTTATATGGGGGGTATGTCTTTGTATACCATTAGGACTAACATAGTTAACTTCATTTGAGCTTTCAAATTTGAACTTAAGATTTGGATTTAAGATTCAGGACTGACAAAAATAGAAAATAATATATTCAGTTACGTATTTTGTATTATCTATAAGGAAAAAGCATACCAATTATTCAGGTAAAGCAGTTTTCCTTAATATTTTCTTAAAGGGATTTCTTAGGTGAGGACTTACGTACAAGACATTTAATGATACGGATGGGTCATGTTTTCAAAAATATATTCCTGAAGTAAAAATAGTAATGTGTTGTTCCTTGTCTGATACTTTGAAAAAAGGCAAAGTCTTATCATTAACAGATAATTCAATGAAGCCAGCTCCGTGAAGAATAAAGTTCATTCAGTTCACCCATATAGCCTTTTTGTCATCCAGCTCATTGACCCAGGGGACTTATGCAATTTAAGAGGTGAATAAAGCCATCTTATTTAAGACAGTATTTTCTAATGTCTTCTAATGAGAGCAAAACATTTGAGTTCATCCTCTGAAGTAAAGGTATATTTATGCACTTGTAGAACAAAGGAACAATTGGGAAGACTGGTTTGGCATAATGGTTTGCGATAACTTAAGGGGATCAGCCAAAACCTTCAGGGGACTGCTCAATGTAAAATGCTGTTAATAATCGTGGAAAAGAAGAATCACCTATACTGGGTGTTACTTTCCTTTAAAATTGCAAAACACTGTTTTCTGATTTAGAGACTGTTTCATTAAATTGAATATATACGTGGCTTCAGAATTTCCATATGAAACAACCAGGGTATGTCCTAAAAAAAAACTGAAGGCCAGCAAATCTTAATTACCTAAGTAGCAGTGCTGCATGTTAAAAATTATTAAATTATTTTTGGAAGAATATTTGGCAAAATGAGATAAAGACTGGGGATGTGACAGTAAGTGTATTTCTTTAATTCTTTGATGTAAATGAAAACATGGCCATGTCAAATAATGACAGGATGAAACCATATTATGGCTCTTAGTAAGCAATGTTTACTGGCATTTTCACTAACAAAGTAATAATAATAAATTATTTGAGGGAGGAAATGGTATAAATTAAGCACAATATTTTTTGACTGCTACCTACTGAAGTAATATAAAATCTGTTCAAATCTTGCTCACTCGAATGAGGGTAGTTTTCTCTGTTTAGTACTGAATAATTAATTCATTATCAGGGATATTGTTCAAATGCAAGGTTGAACAATTAGGAAAGGGTTTCTAAAAACTTATTTTTATAAGACTCATCTGGGCTCTTGTCAAAAACACAGATGACAACCTCACTCTAGCCCTGCAGAGTCACAGTTCGGGTGGGGAAACATCACGGGGAATCTGTATTTTAATAAGAATGCTAGTTGATTTAATCAGACAAGTTGTGAAACAGTGGACTAAGGCAATTCTTACAACCACTTTGGAGATGGAATTTGCTTTGGAAATTTATTTCCCCATATCCCCACACCCTCACCCTTTCAGAACCACTGAACAATTCATATATTCTACATTAAAACATCATTGCCAACATTTGTCCTACTTCTTTTGCTCACAGAATTTATCACATTGCAATCTACGTAGGTCTCTGGGCAGTATGACTTTCTGTCACATTAGGACTTGTGAGTACATTTTTCACAAGAAACTCCTGTGATAGGAGTTGCTGCGCCTCACACTTAGCTTTAAGGAAATACAGAAGATTAAAATTTGTTTAATTCTGGATTTATATATTTAATACATTGAGATATGTCTGTGAATTTCCCCCCTTAATAAATGGATATAAGGTTATTCCAATATTCTAAGATATTGAAATAATTGCCCAAACTGTCTTATTTTTGTTATCTTTTAAGTACTACCAGATGCTAAACAGTTATTTCTTGGTTTCTGTTTCATTTTACATGTCCTAAGTTACTTTTTAAAGAGGTGTGATGATATTTTAATTTGACATTTAATAACTTACTGTCTGACCTTTCAAAATTTAGACCAACTACCAACCCAATATGATGTTTTCTGGGGGCTCAATTAGCAAGCAATGCTGCAGAAATGCTAAAGTCTCATCATTGATTCTTATATGCAAAATCACAAACTAAAATATTTTCTTCTTTAAAGTGATTGTTTAAAAGATTTACCTTTAATCTTAAATAATCTTTGGCTATGCAAAGAACAATTTACAAAATATGTGCTTACAAAATGCTTTGGCAAAATAGTGTCAGGAGAATAAGACCTATCTCATATCTCAACCACACAACATCTTTTAATGTAGGTGTACTCAGTTCTTAATTTCTTTTTGCTTAGTCATAATGAGGATGAACTCATTCTCTTTGGCTGTTTTATTTAGTATTAAGCAGGAGGGAATGTAGCTGGTCATTTAGTCACTCAATGTCTTCTTACTTTGTGACCCAATAGTTTGCAGTGATGAAAGATCATTATTTCATGTAATTTTCCAAATTACATTTACTGAGTACATGAACTTGCAGTTAAAATGGCAATTACTATTTTTTTGCACTTTGTTGTTAAATACATAATTATTGGTTAGTGAAAATTACATAGGTTCCAGGTGTACAGTTCTATGGTACATCGTCTGTGTGTTGCACTATGTGTTCACTACCCCAGGTCAGTTCTCTCTCCATCACAGTGTATTTGACGCAGCTCCCTCCTCTCCCAACCCCCATCCCCCCTACCCTCAGGTAACCAATAAACTGTTGACTGTGTCCGTGAGTTTTGATTTTCTTTTTTTTTTTGCTTCCAGTTTTATATTTCACATATGAGTGAAGTATATTGTTCTTGGTTTTTTGTGTCTGGCTTATTTTGTAAAATGGCAATTTGTAGGATTCATTGAGAACTTGAGACTTCTTTATAAGTATAATATGCTCTAATAAAAGATAATCCTGTCACAAGCCAAAGTTTTCATATCCTTGAATGCTTAGTCAAAATCATTTTAACAGCATATCCTTGGAGAGTGCAGGAATTTACACACTTCTACAGTAAAGGAGCTGTTCTATAGAGGGCAACTTGGTGCCCAATAATGAATCCTTCAATCTGCTGTATTTGTGATTTTTCGAGTCGACATATTTCTGTATGTGACTTCAGCACAATGCAATTTGGCTTTTGATATTTCTTTTAAAAAGATGTAAGTAATCATTTTGATTACATTGTAAGAGGATTCCTGAAACATGGCCACCGGACAGTTGGAGGACAATTATCCATCCCACAAAGGAGAGAACTTTTTATGTTACTTGAGTTTGCTTGATTGAATGGGATGATCTTCTCCTTTAGAGCTGATGTGGTCGTATTTCATAGCACAACTGGTACAGAAGATAGCAATACAGAAAAGTAAAAAGTTAAAACTGTGGTTATAAATGTTTCTTGTGGCAGTGACCCTTGATGAATTTTAAAATTGAATTTAAGACCCCTTTTTGTCATTCTCCATATTTTCATTCTTGGTGAGTGAGTCTGTTCCTAGAGTCAGGATGTTTTATTATTTGACAAAGCATTTTAATTATGTGTTTGTGAACCCAAGTACATCCCAAAACAGGATGATAGAAGTGATGGCATAAGTGACTGTTTATTGGAGGCATGCTTTTAAAACAAATGATTTTTCTTATATGATCTTAGAGTGTATTAGTTTCAGAATAGATATGTTAAACATACCCAAAACATGCACACGTATGTTCTTGTATAATATGCAGTTTATAAATTTACTTGCATTTGCCTTCACCAAAGGTAGCAGAATAAAAGCTATGATTATGTTTAAAAATATTAAATGTCCAAAGAGATGCATTATAGCAAAAAAACAAAACAAAACAACTAAAATTGTACTTTGTTTTTTGAAATAAGTATATTATGGAGAAATATACGTATTTTTAAAAGGTGCATACTTTTATAGCAATAATTTCTTGATATAATGGGAACTAGATCTAAGCTACAAAGCCTTATCATTCCCAAGACTTCCTAATAGAGCCAACTTGTCATTCAGTTGAGCCACCATTTATTAACAGTTGTTTATGTGAAGAAACTAAAGGAGATGCAAAGATGAACAAGGCATTGTATTTAGGAAAGTAACACATGTAAAAATTATAGTTAATCTTTGGAAGAATGAATATACTTATATTTCATGTATTTATATTTCTCTTTCTTTTAAAATGACACTTGGCTTTTTTTCTTATAATAAATCAAATACCAAATCCAAAAGTCCTCCATAAAAATAATCAAACAAATACTCTTGTGTGTAATAGTGAGAGAGCCTCATCCATCTAGAACTTCCTTACCTGTCAAACCTCTCCCTTCACCCCATTCTCTGCTCCAGTACTTCCACTCCACAAGGTAATAACAGTTTGAAGCATGTGTATGCATATATATGTGAGAATGTGCTTGCACATGTATGTGTTTGCAGCACTTCATGTGGTAAGCACTCAATAGATATAGATGTAACTAAGTTATAATTGATATGTGACTCAATTGCATACTTAGTTTTATAAATTTTTTGTAATTCCTATTTTTTACTCCATAATATGACAGGAGTAGTCTTTTCATAAAAAAATTATATAGATCTCTCATATGTTTTAATGGATATTTAGCATTCATTTTTATCATTGTATCTTAATTTGTTAGCCATGTCACTCTTGATGGGCATTTTAGTGGTTTAAAAATATTTTTGCAATAATGACAGTGTTATAAAAAATACTGCTTTCCAAAATATTAGACTAATTTGCACTCCTACCAACAATATATGACATCACATTAATTGACATTTTTGTTGGTCATCATTCATGTAATTACTGACCATTAATTTTCTTTGTGATTGCTTTTTCATGTTATACAGCCATCTCTTCCAATGGAATTGTTTGTATTTTCCTGGTATGTGCTCTTTCTTTGCATACTACGAATATTAACTCTATGTCTCTCACATAGATTGTAAAAATTTCTCTTCAGTGTTTCATTTGTCTTTTGATTTGATATATTCTTCTATATACATATGTAGTCAACTCTTTATTTTTATGCTTTAAAACCTTTTGATGTTGAACTGGAAGAGCTTTCCACTTCAAGATTGAGATAATACCTGCTCTTAGGGTTTTCCTGTTACTTTTACAGCTCTTTTTACACTTAAATCTAACCCATCTGCTTCATCTGAACTATTCTCATGTGTTTATCTTTTAAGATAAACTAAATATTCTGGTTTTATGTATTCATTTGTTTTAGTCAAGAATGAAATCGAGTGTATGGATTTATTTGGAGAATTTTACTAATTTTGAGTCTTCCTACCCGTAACAGAAATATGGTATACCTTTCCATGTATTTAAGCTTTTCCCTTATTCTTCCACAAAACTTATCCGTTCTTTATATGGTTCCTGCATATTTCTGAAATCATCAATGTCTTTGCAGATATTCTGGCCAAAAGTCTTGGGAAAAATTGGCTTCAGTCACATTCCTCACCTTTGATCAGATCATCATGGGCAAGGGAAGGTAGCATTCCGTTTGGGTAGGCCCACAGAGACCACCCGTGAGGAACTCCAAAGAGGCCAGGCAAACGAAGAGTACTCAAGTTGGCGATACACCCAATCCAAATCACGTGACTGAGCAAGATGACAGCAGATGAGGTTGGGGTAGAGTCCTAAATGAAGAGATGCTGGGTGGACAAAGTCAAGTTCTTGAAGAACAAGAAAGAAACTACTATATATTTTTTAGACAATTTTATTCAGGCATTGAGTTAGTTACTTAAGCTATCTGGCATTGTAGATAGTCCGATCATATACAAAAAATTTAGATAGGATTATAAACATTTATTATTTGCTATGTATTTCAGACCATAATAAAATAAGATGTGAATATTATGAGACCAAAATGTAAGAGAATAATCTTATACCCAATTTTTCTTTCCTTCTCTAAGCTATGATTAACCTAAAACTCCAGCTCCTCTGTATCTATCTGTGCATTTCACTGTCAGCTGTCTCCCTCCCCAGTCCACCTTGGTAATCATCACTTCTGCCTTTACTATTGCATCAAAAATTAGCAAACTAAGATGAAAAAACTAGAGTGTCAAAGCAAACCAACACCTTCACAAAGTTTTATACCCGACTGCGATTATTTAAAAAATGCATCTCTGTTTTTCTATTTTATTTAATATTATTTTTTGCTTTTTGGTTTTTGTCTTCTACTTGACTTGGGAAAACAAAAGATTTTCAAATTTTTTTCTCTATCTTGTTCTCATGTAAGATCTCTCTTTTTGGGGCACATGTGTCTCATTTTTGTTGCATGACCCTGCTCTGGAAATTTTCTTGAGGCCACATTTTAATTATGGGGTTTAAATTCACTATTATTTTGAGGTTATAAATATGTGTCTCAAGACTTAGGATAAAAGGTAAAAATTAAATCAACATTTTCATTTCCATCTTGGGAAGATGGAAATGAAATGGGAAGAACAAATGACCTAATGACTGAGGTTTACACTAGCTTCCCACTAATAGTTAACTGTCTCCCCATGGAAATAAAAATGATAAATGTTAATCTGTTAACATAAATTGATTTATACTGATCTGCAGTGATATATTAATACTTCTGAGTTATTTCTGAGGTGTTTTGCTTGTGCTTAAAAATCAAACAGGAACCTAAGGCAAGTAGCAGTTTATAGAAGTAAACTGTTAACTAATGTAGATTGATTTATAAGGCTCACATTTGTGTCCTTCAGAGGACACGAATTGACAAAAATTTAATCTCTAGTATATTTTGTAAGCTATTAAAGAATTTATTACTTAGCTGTGTGTGTTTGAAGGAATGCTGCCTCAAAACACATGAAAGAACCCAGAAATACTTTACCCTAAGAGAGAAGGGGATGTTGTGAAATATTTAGATATTAGTGAAGATACTCTTTAAGAAAACAGTATTTACAGAATGTCCAATTTTTGGAAGTGATGCTCCTAATATCATCCTATGATAACAGATCAATTACTTAGGAGAGTTACAATAGCAAATAATAATAATAGCAAGTAATGTTGTATGTGAATCACCAGGATTTTTTGTTTGTTTTTGAAGAAAATAACACAGTTGCAGTTGCAGGCATTTATATTTTAATTAAATACAAGAAAATATTGGTTGATTTTGTTTTTCCTTTTTTAATTAATGAAATTTATTGTCTAGAGCAGTTTTAGTTCACAGCAAAATTGATTAGAAAGTACAGAGAATTCCCTCACACTTCCCATCCCTGGGCATGCACGACTGACCAACAACCCTCACCACATGGCTCATTTGCTAGAATTGATGAACCTGCATTGGCATGTCGCTATCACCCAAAGTCATAGTTCATATTAGGGTCCATGCTTGGTGTTGTGCGTTCTCTGGGTTTTGACAAATATGTAATGACATGTATCCACTATTCCAGTATCACACAGAGTTGTTTCACTGCCTTAAAAATCCTCTGTGCTTCACCTATTCATCCCTCCCTCTCCCTAAACCCCTGGCAACCACTAATCTTTTTACTGTCTCCATGGTTTAACCTGTTCCAGATTGTCACATTGTTGGGATCCTATATTATGTAGCCTTTTTAGATTGGCTTCTTTCACTTAATAATATGCATCTCAGCTTCCTTCATGTCTTTTCATGGTTTTATTGCTTATTTCTTTTTAGTATTGAATAATATTCCTTTGTCTGGATGTACCACAGTTTATTTATCCACTTACCTACTGAAGAACATCATGGTTGCTTTTAAGATTTGGCAATTTGAATAAAGTTACTATAAATATCCATACGTAGGGTTTTGTATGGACATAAGTTTTTAATTTGGGTAAATACTAAGGAACATGACTGCTGGATCATATGGCAATAGTGGGTTCTGTGTCATAAGAAACAGTCAGATTGCCTTCCAAAGTGGCTGTTTCATTTTGCATTCCCACTAGCAAAGAATGAAAATTTTTATTGCTCCATGTCCTCGCCAGCATTTAGTGTTCTCATTGTTTTGGATTTTGCCATTCTAATAGGCATGTAGTGGTATCTCATTTTAATTCAAAATTCTCTAATGATATATTTGGTTGAACATCTTTTCATATGCTTACTTGCTACCATGTATCTTTTTAGATAAGGTATTTGTTCAGATTTATACCTATTTTAAAATTAGAATTCTCATTTTCTTCTTATTGAGTTTTAATGTTTATTTGTATTTTTGAATAATGGTTTTTAATCATATGCTTCTTTTGCAAATATTTTCTTCTAGTCTGTAGCTTGTTTTCTAATTCTCTCGAAGATTTTGTTTTTAGCATTGATTTACTGTCATAGATTTATTTATTTATTTTGTCAGTCTTTACTGTCATTGAAATGGGATCATGGGAAAGAGGTGAGATAAACATAGGTGTTCAGTTGACTCTTTTGAGCCAAATGTCCAGGTCCTTTTTGCAACAAGGATCGGAAAAAAAAACACATTACTTTCACAAATATTTATTTATTTAATTTTATTTTGTTTTTACTCTCATTTTTTGAGAGTTTTACCGTGAACTATACTCCATAATAAATGCTTTCTATACATTCTCTCATTTAATCTTAATATATTCCTCAAAGACAAGCATTGCCATTCCCTTCTTCTAGAAAGGGAACTGAAGTTCAGGAAAGCAGTATCATTTGCCCAATTCATACAGCTAGTAAATGATGCATTTTAGAGTTAAACCTATAGTTAATTGTGCCAGAGCTATACTCTAATAACTCTACATACTGCTTCTCTATTCTCTTTCTAAATTAATATCATTATGACTCATTTAGTCTGAATATCTAGTACATTTATCTACAAAGACTTATTATTGTCTGTTATGGGCTATATCAGCATTGTCCAACCTTTTGACTTCCCTGGGCCACATTGAAAAAAATCGTCTTGGACCTCACATAAAATACACTAACACTAACAATAGCTAATGAGCTTTAAAAAAAAAAAAAAGCCACGACAAATCGCACAATGTTTTAAGACTTTGTGTTGGGTCACTTTCAAAGCCATCCTGGGCCACAGGTTGGACATGCCTGGGCTAGATGCTTTTCTAGGTACTGATTTTATATAGATAAACAAGACGTGCTCTCTGCATACATTCTTATCCTCAAGGAGCTCTTAGTTCAAAGGAGGATAGACAAGTAAATTGTTAAATTACAGTACAGCAAATGCAATACAAATCATCCTGTGGTAACCTGGAGGTTGAATATTTATGTCAGATTAGTCCATCAATATTCAAGATTAAAGTAAATCAAAAGTTAATATATTAAAATAGTTTTTTTATTATCATACATATAGGACAGAGAATACATTTTCTTTAATTTGGGCTGACTAGAATCTAAGGAAATACTGAACCATGAGGCCTGATTGGAAATACTGCATCATCAGACCCCATCCAATCAGAGTCACCACAATTGTTCATCAGTCATGCATCATTCCATTGCAGAAAGGTGACACTAAAGAAGACAAGTCAAACTAGTTGGAATATAGGGTGGATGAGTAATGTGCTTTTTTCTGTTTTAATTCTAGGCAAAAATACTTCATTTGATCATGCAGAAGCAATTGGACCGCTTTTTGGATTGAATCAAGGTATTAGTTTCCCTATCATTTTTTCTGTCTGAATATTACTCTATTTTTTTAAAATGACAGTTCATGAAATTTGCCACATAGCTTTATACTTTATTGTGAACACAGCTAGGAAAACACTTCAGAAGTATCCAACCTCACGAGTTCCCTGGTGGCATAGTGGCTAGGTTTCAGTGCTCTCAATGCTACAGCCTGCATTCGACTCCCAGCCAGGGAACTACCCAAAAAAGAAAAAAATAGTATACAACTTTAACATAGTTTCTTACCTCTATGTATCCTAAGATGTTCATCATCTGTTCCTGCCTTAAATGCTCTGAGAAATGCATGCGTTTGGGTTTCTTTTTAGACCCAGGGAAAGTAAAAACACCTTAAGATACCAAAGGTCATGGAAATGTGTTATATCCATACCACCATAGTGAGCATTATGCCTTCATTATGGCCTTTCTCAGAAACTGATTTTATAATAGATATATATTTAAGTAATAAATGTTAATGTTACTATAGCTGAGGAAGATTCAATGACCTTTTTAACAGGAAATATTAAAATGTGTGAAAATATAAATGAAGATTAATTCTCTGTGTGTGAAGGTGACAGTAGATTAGGCATTTGTATAAGGCCACCACTCTTAAGAGGTAACTTTGAAAATTAACTTGAAATCTTGGCTTCAGTTACAAGGGATAGTAACTGATGAATTAGATATTATGAGACAACTCAGATTTCTAGAACTATTAAAAATTTTTTCCAAAAAATATGGACCAATCTCATAATGTTATATAGCAGTTATATAGCAACTATTACAATGCTAATCATCTCAGAAAATAATATAAGAATTGTATATAATGATATGTATGACCTGGGATTATTTTGTTTATGGCACATTGGATTAGTTCAACATTTAATTCATAGGACATGTGTGGAATCCTGCTTCTTTGGTAAAGATCAATGTAGAGGTTAGAGTTTGCAGAATGTCCTTTGTAAATGATAAGACTAGTCAAAGAACAGAGATAAAGATCCTGTGATTAGTGAGATCATGAAGTCTCTTAAGAGTCTTGATTACCAAAGGTTAGAGAAGAAGTTAGAAAATGGACAATTCATACAGCTAGTATGAATTTCATGTGATGTCAATCCTTTCCACAGGTAATTTTAAATAGGAGAAATGAGAAGGTTTACCTGAATTACTTGGTTCGGCCAATCTATGTTTTCTAAAACACAAGTAAATAACAAGATGTGTGGTTAGGAGCCTTTAACCTCATGCATTTACCTTTGTGTGGCATAAAGTGAAACCGACTGGCCTCAGCAGCCCAGGCAGTGAATGTGTGCGGTGACGTGAGGAAACCACACTGTGTAACAAAAGGATGTTGAAGAGATTAGAAAGCAAAATTAATTTACAGCTTTGCCAACTTTACATTGTTATTAAACAACATCATTAATGCTATCCTAGCACATATTATTATCAGTATTTCTTAGTGACCAATTTAATGATATAGAGAACCATATTTCTATGCTTTTTTTCCTCTCCCTACTCTACGTTATTTTCCGGATTGGTCTTTCACACACACTCTTGGCTTCAGTTGTCGCCTATGTTCTAATACTTCCAAATTGTACTCCTAGTCTAGCTCCTTATCATGTCAGTGACATCCTGCTTACTGGAGATCCTCATATGGATATCCCATGCATGGCTCAAACCAACCCAAATTGTACTTAGAGTCTTAGTCTTTGCCTTCCTTCCAAGCTCCAAATCTGCTTCTCTTCCTGTGCTCCTGACCTCATTAAATAGTATCACTGTCCACCCATGCAGTCAGGCATGACACCTGATTCCTCCCTCTTTCCCATGTCCAGGGGACCACCAAAACCCATCACCTAATTATGTCTCAAAACTATCCACTTCTCTCCAATCTCAATACCATGCAGCAGTTCAGGCCCTCACCTAATTTCTCCTAAATTACTGCTACAGTTTTCTAATCACCAGAAATATCATTTATGTACAGTTTTTTCAGTTTACAGTTAAGAAGATACTATATTTTTATACTAAAATAGATTGTATCCTATGCCTTTGTTATAAAGTTTGGCATTGTTCTTTAGCTGTGAATGACTAATTTGGGTATAAAAATTCTATCCCTGCATATGGCCTAACCTGTATATGGGCAATGTGTAAAATTACGTACCAGAGTTACTCCCTCTGAACTGTGATATCAGCTTATTGATAGATCCCAAAATATGCTGATTGAGAGCTTTGATTTTTAATTTAAGCTCTAATCCATGTTAGATTGTTTGGAAATCTGAGAACCATTTTTAGCTTATGGAAGTAATACCAGCCCGAGAGAGAAATAGGTCACTCATTGTGCACATTTGTGTGTGTCTGTGGTTGTGTATGTATGTTTTAAGGAATGGTGTGTCTACCCAAGATGAGGGTCATATTATTTCTGAAGAAGCACCTCTTACTGGGGGAGTTAGAAAAATAATCAATACAAATTTTTTGAGAGTCCAATTCTATTTACGTATAAGGAAATGTTACTTTTGTAAATGTGATTGTTACTTTTCCATATTGAAAAAAAAAGAGATATTCAATAAATATAATTCAGCAAATGAGATTTTAAAAAAACAAATGAAAACATAAGCATGGCTAGCCTAACATGAAGGCTAAAGGACAATTTGAATATTTTTAATATTTTTCTCTTTACATTTTAGAATTACATCTGGACTTTTGTTATAGCATACAACATTTAGCTAGTATTAAATGTGTTCTGTGCATAAAAAGAAGATACTCAGTACCACCTGCCTATATCTCAAATAGCATGATCATAACTTAAACAACTATGTGTTGTTCAGCACCTTCTATTGCTTTTGTTTTTTTAAAATCTTTATTGTTAGACTTATTGGGGTGACATCTGTTAGCAAGAATTACATAGGTTCCAGGGGTACAATTCTACAGTGCATTGTCAACTTGTTGTATAATAAGTTCACCACCCAGTGTGACTTCTCTTTCCATCACCTTGTATTTAGCTCCCCCTCCCTGTACTCTCACCCCCTCCCCCAAGCACCTTCTATTGAGAGCTTCGCATGTGGCCTCTCACCTAGCCTCATTTGAGTTAATATACTCTTATTTATGCATAACATATGATAAATAATCTGAGGAGATAGGTAAATCAGAGTTGGCTCTCAGTCTGGAGGAAACTGAAACTAACAAATGTTTAAAAGTAAGAACAAGTAATATGCTCCCACTAATCCACAGAAAAGATGTCAGACCTTTGATTTAATTGATTTCATGGGTTGATTTCATTCAGCATCTATTTGAGAACATAGTTCTTTAGCGCTTCTCGCTTCTGTAATGCTGACCATAAGCCACAGGAAAATTTGTTGCTTTTGAGGCATACAACTTTATGTGTTGAAAAAATCAGAGGTTGGTTGATCTGTTCAAGTAAATACTTGGTAATGTTAATGAGTGAAAGACAAATAATCATTTAAGCTGGTTTTTTGATATGGTTTTGAGTAAAATAATCTTTGATTTGACACTATTTTTGTTCAATTGGCTGTTAGGATTTTTTTTCTTTCTGTGATGCTAAATCTGATTTTAAATATAATATTAAAAAATTTAAATAGACCATAATGTTTTAAATATTCACCAGTAGGTCCATCAATAGAAACATGATTGATGTTCATTCACAGAGGAGAAAAATTGAAGCCATTTATCTGTTCTGCCGTACTCCTAATTGCAAACAAGAGTGAAGAATTTTGAAGTTTACATGTATAAAACATACTGAAAAAGTTCTAATGTGAATTATGAGAATCTCTTTGTCCTATAGTTTGTTATAAACCATCCTCTTACAATATCTGTAATGAGTAAAGAACTACATCTTTTCACAAAAACAAAATGTAAAAGAAAAAAATTTGAAGATCACAAATATGATTATTTCATGTTAAGATTGCATCATAATGTTTTCCTTTATGTGTCGGTTGTTTTGTCAGTGCCTCTACTACTTTGCACAGCCAACTTTCTAAAATCAGGTTTTTTATTAGCTGAAGATAATTCAGTATAGGTGATGTGTTGACAAGAATCAATGATAATCTGAAATGATTAATTATAGGATAGAAATGCTATGAGCTACACAAAAACATTCTGTTTTTATATACACACATACATATACACACACAGGATAAACACTTCTTTAATCTGATCTTGAAATTGATCTCACTTAAAAATAGAACCCTATACATTAGCATGGTAAATAAAATAGATAATAAACAATGTATAGTTTATGTGGTTTACATATTTACATATTTTATTTAAATATGTACTATATATATATATATATATACTTAGACATTTAATACTTTCATTAAAATAAGTGAAATAATGTGTTAATCATTAAAAAATTTGGTTGCCCGATTCCTTGTCTAGTTGAAAACTGAGATTTTGGTATAAATATGAAATAATTTTTCTGAATAGCTTGGTATTATTTTTATTTAAGAAACTCCATGAAAAAGCCTCCTGTGGACTAGCCATTGTTCCAAATACTTTAAAAATATTAGCTCAGTTAACCATCTTGGCAACCCTATGCAGCAGGAACTAGTATAATGCCCAGTTTACAGATGAGGAAATTAAGTAGTTTACTCTAGGCCAGACAGCAAGTGGCAGTCAGGCTTCAACGTTATGCTCAAGTCCACATGCCAGTTCAGAAAGGACTGACAGCCGTCACTGAGCAGGTTTCATTTATTATTTTGAACTCAGGGGCACAGAAAAGATTACCCAACCCTTGGTAGTTTGGTTGTAAGACATCCAGGGATGTGGCGTCTCAGAGTCCAATCGTGTATTATTCAAGAGTTAGAGTCACATCTTACCTGCCCTCCTCCGTGAGCTATGTCTGCAGAGCACCCAAGCAGCAGGCACTAAAGAGAATTTTGGCATCAAACAGGAGCCCTTCCTTATACTCGACACAGAAATGACCCTTTTGTTATCTTTGACTGACTCCGCAGCTGCCAGCATTCTAGTATTTGGTTAGCCATGGTTACAAACTGGTTTTTGTGGTAATTGTGACTTTTGTAATTCTTTGAAGTCTCTACTAGAACTAGAGATTTGAGTCTCTTTATCAGTTGCCCCCATTAATGATGTAAATTTGTGAGTTTATTTAGCTATAGATGTTCAGAAATTTGAGTTTAGCTTGCTTCTATGATAAAAGGTTGGGAACTGCTCTTTATTACTACAGGATGTTTTTCACTGTCTTCTAGAATTTAAGGTAAAAATATTTAGTTTCCGTTTCAGTAGTGAGTATGAATTTTAGATTCTTTGCAAGCTTGGGGAAAACACATTAGACTTTTTCTGGCTGTACATAAAGACTCATTATATTATAACGAAACACAGGGCCTTAAAGGAGAATAACTATGCTTAGTATATAACTTTCTTTTTTTCTTTTACCACTGAGATTTGAATAATAGAACTTAAGTGGTTGTTTGAATTTCAATTACTCCTACCTCTTGAATTGCTGTTCAGACATACTGAGATCACTATACGTGTTATTTCAGAAAGTGCGGAGCCCTAAAAATTGCCTTAGGAATTTAATTTTTCTGTATTATAATTTAAATTTTATGATTTCCCTCAAGAATAGTAAAAAAAAAATGGTTCAAAGGTAAAGAAAGCTTGTGAACTTAGTTTTTATTTCCACATTAGAGAAAGCAACTAATATTTATTGTGTGTCTACAGTATGCCTCACATTTGACCTTATTTAAACTCCACACGAAATATGTGAGATGGATATTTCTTCTCCCCATTTTATTGATAAAAAAATTAAATCTCAGAGATGTTTGGTAAATTGTCCAAGGTCACACAGGTCCAAAGTGGGATCCAAATTGGGGTTATCCTGACCTCAAAAATTGTACTCTGTCCATCACAGTACCATAAACTTTGGGATTTTTAGAAATGTTTTTTTTCTTCTTTAAATTAATCATTGACAGCAACAGTGCACTATAAGGAAGAGGAGAGTTTTTAGAAAGAGAACTATTTACTCCTTTTATTGGAGATATGAAAATCATGCTGAATATTAAGCATAATTTACCTTGGAGAGTTTAAACTGAGATGTACTGGTGTGCTTAGTTAAATACCACTTTAGAAACAATTGAAGTATAGATTGTAGTCCAAGTGTGAAATGAGAGCCTTTGTATCTTGACTCCTTGTGGACCCAATAGACAAAGCACAGTTGCATGAACCTCAGGGTACTCTTATGGCTGACTGGGAGGGATTCCACAGGAGTCAGCAGCTGAGAAGCATCAAAGGTTACATAGCTCACAGTTTCCTTGACCTTCAGTCCAAGGCTGAGACTCTGAGTAACTGTCAACAGAAAAGAAGCCATTGTATGAGAGAATTGCTTAAAATACTTCAGTGAGTCTTGCTGCAAAGTGGAGGCATGTTTGTGGTTTGGATAGTTCTAGTGACAGTTTGAAGCTGTTGTACCGATTCTGAGTATATATATCTCTGTAATGTGGTGTGCCTTCTTATCTTGAAGGGCATATGTTTCAACAGTTGAGGTATGTTAACAAAGTGAGGTCTGCAAGGAAAGCACAAGTCTTGACATTTCCTTGCTTTACAGTTTGTGTTCAGTTGGCAATGTGAGTGTTGATAAAGGACAATGTTAGGGCTGTTTGTAATGTGAATCTACCAGTTCAAAGGTGATCGATTATGGATTTAATTCTGGTTTTCTCCATCTCTTGACAGTTATAAGTAAGGCTGTTCTAAATTTCCATTAGATTATAGAAAGTGTGTTACTTCCGTGGATAAATAAAATACAAATACATCCTGTAAAGAGATTGTTAAGCAAGTGTTATAAAAGATTTATTAATCTTATTATACTTAACAGTTCATAGTACTGAACAGGGAAGCTTAAAAAAACTTGATCTTTAAACCTAACATTGTCTGGCAAATCATACATTAAGTCAGTGGTTCTCAACCTTCCTAACACCTCGACCCTTTAATACAGTTCCTCATGTTGTGGTGACCCCCAACCATAACATTATTTTTGTTGCTACTTCATAACTGTAATGTTGCTACTGTTATGAATCGTAATGTAAATGTCTGATATGTGTTTTCTGATGGTCTTAGGCGACCCCTGTGAAAGGGTCGTTCAACCCCCAAAGGGGTCACGACCCACAGTTTGAGAATCGCTGGATTAAGTGCCCAATAAATATTTGTGGAGTAAATATATTTGAACATAGTTCATGCGGAGAGTTCTCATTTCTCAGTTGTATTTTCATTTTTATGCGTGAAGTAGATGCATTTATTTCTGACAGTTTTGGGCTTATCTTTCAAAGATCCTTCAGCATTTTAGACAAAAATGACCATGCTATTCATTATACTGATCACACACACACACACACACACACACACACATACACATACACATGCACTAACCATGAACTTCTTCCATATTTAGGAAAGTAAGAATACTTGCCTTAAGCGTGGCTTGGACCTCAAGAATAGGAAATGCTCTATGCATTATTTATCATGGATGTTTACTATCTATTTTGTTAGATCTGGTGTACCAAACTTTTGGTAGGATTTCTGGATAGGATGAGTTTCCACAAGCAAGTTACATTTAAGTAATGCTGTCCTAAACAGTTGATTCATAGGGTTCAGAAAAAAGCTACCCTGATTTTTCTTTGCCAATATGAATTATTTTCTGGTCAGGATTGATTAGACCCAGAATGCATACCTAGTCCTTTACACGCAATTCAGTCACAGTGCCCATTTGATACATTGTGTGGTAGACAGGGTTGAAAGTTTTTATATTCCTTGTCTACTTCATTGTTTCAGTTATCAGCTCTAAGTATCAGACTTCAAAAACCACTTTTTCTTAATTTTTACCTTAAATGTGTTTGGTAAAAAGCTTTATGCTGAATTTATTAAGTAAGTGCTTGACTGTGAACAGTATTAAATCTCACCAGGGAAGAAGCACCTAATTCCTACCTCCTAACAAGTTGCGTGCTCCTAACACAGAGTTGGTTTTTATTGCAAGGAGATGATTTGTGGTTTCACATATGTGGAGAGTGAGATAGGGAGAAGTTACTATGGAACTGATGGGCAAAGGAGAGGAGGTGGGCAGAAGGGAAGGATAAAGAAGGCAGATAAATGGGGAAAAGAAGAAAACATCATTTTCTATAATGTCATTACTTAAGGTACATGTTTTAGAGAATTTTGTTCACAGCTGCAAAAGAGATTCAGAAATGAATCAGAAGAAATAGAAATAGGAAAGGTAATGAATTATGGAAAAGAGGAAAATTGGAGGGAGGAAAATGATATAAGGGCGGTGAAAGAAAAATGTTGAGAGGAACAAGGAATTTGTAAAATGGCTATGAATCTTCTGTCATTTCTACAATCTTGAGAATCCTCTGGTTTCATATTCTCTGCTTCTTTAGACAGGATGTACATTTATAGACTGTTTACTTAGTAACTGAAACCTTTGCTTTTTCCTCTTAAAAAAAAGTTATGAAATGTGAGGTTACAAGAGAGAAGTTTGCTTCCAGCCACTTAAGAACTCAAACCTCATCTGGGGGCAGTTTGAGAGATTCAAAATATTCTTTAATAATTTAAAGTGATAAGCTTTTGAAACAATTAAGTTATTTTTATTGGCTATTAAGATTTCTTAGAACTTTTTTCTGCAAAATATTTTAGTCATATCAGTGACGTATGAGTGAGAACAACTTTTAGTACCAGTAATGACAGTTTTTGCTTTACAATTACTTTAATTTTTCCAATAAGTCACTAACCACACATAACTCAACACATTGAAGTAGACTGTGGCTATGTTTCCAAATTGAAAACATATAGCTCAACTTGAAAACTGTCTCTTCAGCAAACTCTCTCTTAACTGAGGGCTTAGTGTTGGGTTTTGAGGCCAGGCTATCTCAATTAGAGTCCCAGCTCTGCCTCTTAAGTGTCCCAGTAACCTTGGGCAAAGTCATTTCTCCTCTAAAAAGGTACTCCCTATGAAGGTATTCTTCCACAAAATTGGGCTATTAAATAAATTAATAAATGCAAAGAACTCGGAAGACTGTCTGACATATAAGACCTAAATGCAAAAATTGCCCAGAATAGAAAAGAGCAAAAATCACTTGAAAACATTAAAACAGAAAGCCATAAAAGAAGTAAATAAGTATGTTTGTAGTCATTCAATGAAGGTGAAGATTATTCTTTAGAATTCAAAACATTTATCAAAGTATCTTTCACATAATTAGTAGTTCTACAAATACTTGCTGAAAACCTGGGTGGTTAAGAGGATAAAATATAAATCTAACTATTCCTCAAAAAGTTTTATTAATATCTAATATGCATTAGGGTTTGTTTGTTTGTTTTTTTGTTTTGGTTAGAGAAAAAATGAAAGATATAGCTTGTATCTTCAAGGTTGTTTCAATTAGTTGAAAAGAGAAGATCACATGTATGACAGACATAGATAAGGTTTTACACATAATCAGCCCTCAGTAAATACTCATGTACTAAATGAATGAATGAAGATTAAAATAAAATAAAAGATTAAAAATAAAAGATTAAATTAAAATAAAAATAGAAGTACAAGGAACTATAATATAGGTATTCAGGCAATTATAAGAGTCAAATGGCTTGATATAATTTAGAAAGTAGAACTCAGGCTGGTGTTTCAACAATGTGTAGACTTAAGCTTTTCATTCTGAACCCTGGTTGCACATTAAAATAGTAATGCCCAAGCCTCACCCAAGAACATAACATTTGACTGGTCTGAGGTGATGCACAAGCATTTATATAGTTTGAAAGCTACAGAAGTGGTTATAATGTTGAGTCAAAGTGACAAACCCTCATATACATGGTCAGAGAGGACAAGGAAAAATCCAGGCAGAGCTTGGAGGGAGAAGGATGGTAGTGTGGGAGAATTTGTGTGTAAGATCATGAAAAGATGTACACTGGCTCAGAAGGGAGCTACACAGAGGCTAGACCTGCTTAGTTTTGAAGTAATAAAGTCCTAAGCTGGGGTAGCCTTAACAAGGATACAAGTAACAAATTTATGACTTTCCCATATATGTGGGCTTTGACTTTAGACAGATGGAACTTAAATCCCCTGGGCAGGTTGCATAATCTTTATATACCATATATTTCTCTTCTTAAAATAGATGTGACTTTTTTTTTTTTTAAAGGGCCATGGGGATGGAAAGAACAGTTGAAAGGAAGAGCTGAGTTAAGTGAGTTAAGATCCTGGGAAAATGATAATGTCATGAATGAAGCAGAAAATGATAATGTAATGACAAAAGCCCTAAGGGGAACAAAAGCCAATCACGTGCTTCATGAGTTTATATGACTGTATTTCTAGAGAAATAAATCATTCAGAAAATCCTCAAAATACACTGTGGATCAAAAAAGTCACTGTTTTATGGAATAAAGTAAATTTTCTTCCCGTTATTCACAATACATTCTCCCTCAAAATCAGTGACACCAAATCAGAAATGAAACTATAAATGTGTAAGGCATTTGGTGCAAAATAAGAAATGATCCTCTTGAATATTTTCTTAGTGTTTCACATGTTCATATTAGAAGCAGAAGTATCTAAGTCCCGTGAGAAAAAGCTGTATGAAAATAGGAAGTACTGAAAATGAAAGCCACATATATTTTTTAAAAATTTCTTTCCAAATTCTTAGTAGACTTTTAGTACATAAAAATAATTGGAATTGTTAGACCTTCTAATGAATATTATCTACATGGCAGCACTATTAGTATTGCTATTACTAAATTAAATAAATGTGGTTGCTTATATACATATTAAATGTCCATCTATACTTTTGACTTAGTATATAAAGAAAACAAGTACTAACTAGAGTGATTTAGAGAGATGAATTGACCTTGGATTAAATTGTCATTATTTGAAGCTGTTATATTAATTTGTCAGCTCAGCTTTTAAAATGGCTTTTAGAAATCATTGGCCTATAGTAAATATTTCTCTCATCTTCATGTATTATTATTACACATATTCATTTTTGCTACAAGAACTCCGAGAGATAAAGTAGATTTATTACCCTGCTACACAGTAGAAGAAGGTGAGTTACAGAGCGGGACTGACTATCTCAAGAAGTGTGCCTGGCTAAGCAGTAATGATGACCAGGCTGAAACCCAACTTTCTTGAGTTTCCACATGATATTATTTTATTTTAGATTGTAATAATCACTAACCTTGTAAAATTACTTTCAGAAAAATCATCCCTTACCTCTCTTCACCTTAATATAATACTAGTGAAAGCAAAGGTATTCACTTTTTGGATTTATGTATGACTTAGATTCTGACAAGTGTTACTTTTTAAAGAAAGCAGTATTTCATATTTTCAATTATGTGCAGCCTTTGATTTTAGATGGACCCAGTTTAAATGTGCTTGGAAAGTTGCGTACTTGCTCTGTGTCTCAGATTTCTCATTTTAAAACTAGATAACAATTTGTACTTTATGAGGATTTTATCAGGCAATATTGCATGTAATGTTTTTAATATACAATAGGCTCAATACATGTTATTTACATAATTTTCAAGTTGAAACGACTATTTCATAATGATATAAGAATAGGTTTTATTGATTTTTATTTATTACAAAAAATTATACTTTTTAAAGAAAACACATTCCATGTTATAACTGAAGATACTCTGACAAGTAATTCAGGTTTTTAAATTTCAAGTGTCTGAGGGCTGACTGGTTTTTATTTTTCCAATCTGTATTCATTTTATTACAAATATTTGGCAGGAAGGCTGGTTGGATCTTGATCTTCAGCTCCATCATGGTGCATAGTCAGGAAGGAATACTACAACTTGTAATACGTGCTTCTTGCAATAGCTTTTCCTTTTGCTAGGCATAAGCTGGCTTAGTGTTGGTCATACAGCATTGCAAAAATTCACATTAATTTTAAGAACCTCAAAATATTGTTTTTATATAATTGTAAATAAAAAAGACGAAAGCAGGTATAAGCATATTCATTTACCTACTTTAAGAAAACTATAGCTTTCTTCATGTTTTCAGCTCTTCTCATAGAGAAAATTGTTTTTGAGGAAACATGCAGTCAATGATTCACATAAACATTGGCCCCACAGGACACCTATCCACAAAGCCACCCTGCCAGTACTGGGAGACATAGCAGATCTGCTTAATATATAGAAACAAAAATATAGAGAAAGCTAAAATGAGGAGACAAAAAAACATGTTCCAAATAAAAAAAAAACAGAAGAAAACTCCATAAACAGAATGAAATGAAATGGAGGCAAGCAATCAACCATATACAGAATTGAAAGCACTGGTTATAAGGATGTTCAAGAAACTTAGAACTTCAAAAATGATATAATCAGCATAAAAAAGACATAGGAACCATTAAAAAAAGGACCAGTCAGAAATGAAGAATACAGTAACTGAAATAAAGAATACACTAGAAGGAATCAACAGAAGATCAGATGAAGCAGAGGACTAAATTAGCAATTTGGAAGACAGGGTACCAGAAAACACCTAATCAGAACAGCAAAAACAAAAAAGAATAAAAAGAAAAAAGAATAATTTAAGGTATCACTGGGAAAACATCAAGCACATAACATTTGCATCTTGGGGATACCAGAAGGGATTGAGAACTTATTTGAAGAAATGACAGAAAACTTTTCTAACCTGGCAAAAGAAGTAGACATACAAGCCTAGGAGATGCAGAGAGTCCCAAACAAGATGAACCCAAGACACATCATAATTAAAATGTCAAAGGTTAAAGACAGAGAGAGATTCTTAAAAGCAACAAGAGAAAGGCAGTTAGTTACCTGCAGAGGAGTTCCCATAAGACTGCCTACTGATTTCTCAACAGGAACTTTGCAGACAAGGATGGAGGGGCACAAAATATTCCAAGTGAAGAAAATCAGAACTTACAACACAGACTACTCTACCCAGCAAGACTATCATTTAAAATTAAAGAGAGATAAAGAGCTTACTAGACAAGAAAAAGCTAAAGGAGTTCATTACCATCAAACCAGTATTACAAGAAATGTTAAAGGTACTTCTTTAAGAAGAAAAAAGGGAAAAAAATATGAACAATAAAATGGCAGTAAGTACTTATCTATCTATACCCATTTTAAATGTAAATGGATTAAATGCTGCAATCAGAAGACATAGGGTAGCTGAATGAATAAGAAACTAAGACCTATATACGTGTTGTTTATGAGACCCACCTCAGGTTGAAAGACATACACAGACTGAAAATAAAGGGATGGAGAAAGATATTTCATGCAAATGAAAATGGAAAACAAGATAGGGTAGCAATACTTATATCAGACAAAGTAGACTTTAAAACAAGGGCTATAATAAGAGACACAAATATTTCATAATGATAGAGGGCTCAATCCAACAAGAGCATATAACCTTTGTAAACATTTATGTACCCAAAATAAGAGCACCTAAATATATGAAACCTATTGGGCAAATATCCAGCCATAAATGTAATTTTTCATATTATATGGCTGGATACTTTCCAGAGGGCCCTTGTTTAAAGCAAATATAGATGAACATAAAGGGAGAGATAAAAAGTAATACAGTCTTCGTAGAGGACTTTAGCACCTCACTAACAACGGTGGATAGATCTTCCAGACTGAAAATCAACAAGGAAAGAGTGGCCTTAAATAACACATTAGTCCAGATGGATTTAATCAATATTTTTAGAGCATTTCACCACAAAGCAGCAGAGTATACATTCTTTTCAAGTGAAACATGAAACATTTTTCAGAATGGACCCCATGTTATCCCACAATAATAAGTTTAAAAAGATTGAAATCATATTAAGAATCTTCTCTGACCACAATGGTATAAAACTAGATATCAATTACAAGAATAACACTGAAAAACACACAAACATGTGGAGTCTAAATAGCATGCTACTAAACAATGAATAGATTAACAATGAGATCAAGGAAGAAGTAAAAAAATACCTTGAGACAAATTAAAATGAAAACACAATTGCCTAAATCTATGTGACACAGTGAAAGCAATCCTAAGAGGTAAATTCATAGCAATACAAGCCTACCTCAAGAAACAAGAAAAATCTCAATCTAACCTTACACCTAAAGGAACTAGAAAAAAAAATAGAGCAAACAAAGCCCAAAGTGAGTGGAAGGAAGGGAATAAGAAAGATCATGGTGGAAATAAATGAAATAGAGAAAAGATCAGGGAAATCAAGAGCTATTTCTTTGATAAGATAAACAAAATCCATAAACCTTTAACCAAACTCATCAAGAAAAAGAGAGAGAGAGAGACGCCTCAAATAATTAAAATTAGAAATGAAACAACAGAAGTGACAACTGACACCACAGAAATATAAAGGATTATAAGAAAACTGAACAGGTACATGCAAAGAAAAAAGAAAAACTAAACCTTACCTTTTCACACCATATGAAACAATAAACTCAAAATAGTTTAATGACATAAATATAAGACCTGAAACCATAAAACTCCTGGAAGAAAATATGAACAGTAAACTCTCTAATATTACTCTTAGTAATATTTTTTCTAATATATCTCTCAGGCAAGAGAAACAAAAGAAAAAATAAACAACTGGATAACATCAAACTAAAATATTTTTGCACTGCAAAGAAAACCAACAAAATGAAAAATGAACCTACCAATTGTAAGAAGATATTCACCAATGACACAATGATAAGGGGTTAATATCCAAAATTATGAAGAACTCATACAACTTAACACCAAAAAACAATATAATTTAGAAAATGGACAGAGGACCTAAATAAATATTTCACCAAAGAAGACCTACAGGTAGCCAAAAGACATATGAAAAATTGTTCAATGTCACTAATCAGAGAAATGCAAATCAAAACCATAGTAAGCTATCACCTCACACCTGTCAGAATTGTTATCATCAGTAAGTCAACAAACAACTACTGGAGAAAAGGGAACCCTCATGCGTTGTTGGTGAGATTGCAAATTGGTACAGTCGCTATGGAAAACAATATGGAGGTTCCTCAAAAAATTAAAAATAGAACTATGTTATGACACAGCAGTTCCACTTTAAAGTATTTACCTGAATAAATCCAAAGCATTAATTTGAAGACATATGCTACCCCTATGTCCAGTGCAGGACTATTTACAACAGTTAAAATATAGAAGCAACCTAACTGCCTATCCAGATGATTGGATAAAGGATATGTTATACATATATGCAATGGAATATTACTTGACCATAAAACAGAATAAAATCTTACTATTTGTGACAACATGATGGACCTAGAGGGTATCATGCTGAGTGAAATAAGTCAAACTGAGAAATAAAAATAGAATATGATCTCACCCATATGTGCAATGTAGAGAAATAAATGAGTAAACAAAACAGAAACAGAGTTATAGGTAAGGAGAACAAACTGATGGTTTCCAGATGGGAAGGGAGTTGGGGGACCAGATAAAAAAGGTGAAGAGGATTAAGAAGTACAAATCGGTAGTCACCAAAATAGTCACGGTGATGTAAAGTACAGCGTAGGGAATATGGTCAGTAATACTGTAATAACTATATATAGTGCCAGATGGGTACTAGACTTTTTGTGGAGATCACTTTGTAAATTATACAAATGTCTAACCACTCTGCTATACACCTGAAACTAATATAAAATAATACTGAATGTCAACTGCAATTGAAAAATAAAAATTAATTTAAAGAGAAGTGATACTAGCAGCAGACTAAAAAAGGAGATGACAAATGTCATTAGCATCACACAGGCTTCATGCTTTGTGCCACTACTTTGAAATCAGTACTCACTGCTGAAAATTCAGAGGTGCAAACACTCAAATGCACATTTTGAGTTTTCCTTTCTCACACTGTGATTTTCAGTATTAGTTTCCTTTATTAAATGTTTTATCAGAGCGTCTGTTTATATCTGAGCCAATGATTACAATCACTTTAAATGAAAAATAACTACCTCACCATTATTTTTTCTAGTAGGAGGACAAGTTCTTTGATATTTAGTGTTCAAAATCTTCTACACTTTCCTCTCTTCTAATGTGGTGCTTTGGCCTATCTCGAATTTTTATGCACACAAACAGCTTTCATTTTTTTAAAAACTCTGTTTAGCTTCTTTGTCTTTTTTCTTGATGATCATGAGACACAGCATAGAGAAGTCTGGTTGTGAAAAAAGATCAATGAAATCACACATTAAAGACAAAGACCACTTTAGTGATGTCAGTTATGAGAATTAGTACTTTATAGCGCAGTGTGGAAATGCACTATTAACACATAGATCAAGTTTTTGCTTATAGGAAAATTCCCTAAAGCAGTACAGTTTAGGGATTTGTTTTGTTCAGAGTTGAGTATGCTTCTGATTATAGCAGCTATAAAACCCAATTCCTTTTTTCTCCCTCTTTCCTGATTTGGGTATTTAATTTCACATAGGTAAACACATGCAAAACTTTTTGAATCAGGTTAATCTTCTCCTATAGAATTTTTGAGCTTAGGGAGTTCCCTGATGGTGTAGTGGCTTAAGGCTTCGGTGTTGGCACTGTCAGTGCTGCGGCCTGGGTTCGATTCCCAGTCAGGGAGCTACCCACATACCAAAAAGCAAAAAAGCAAAAAAGCAAAAAAGCAAAAAAAAAAAAAAAAGAATTTTTGAGCTTAGCTACAATTTTTATGAGAAATTGTTTTAGCCTGAGAGAATGAAATTTAGGAGTCATGAGGTTTTTGGTTATGAGGCAATAAAACCTAAATATTTTGTATATCATATGTCAAAGAAAATAATATATAACCAATATTTTACCGAAGTTTTAAATATAACAAGTATTTTATTTGCCCATTTTTTAATTCCTTACAGAAATGAATATAGCATTGGAGAATATGGATACAGTTGAGAGTGATGTAAAATATAAAAATATCTCATTTAATACATTTAATTTCTCTTAAATGGGGTTTTTCATGATAAAAATTCTCTGTAATATGTATCCCTTTTACAATTTGATGAGTTAGTTGTCTATTGAGATTCCCCAGATTTTATTTTAAGTTAAAAGGAAATTAAGAAAAAGTTAGAATATGGTTCAGTGGTGTCATTTGGAGTGAGCACACAGAGTATCCCTATGAGGCATATGACATAGGTAGTTATGTCTTTATCCATTATTAGAGACTCTAAACTTGCAAATATTACTAACAGCATGCTTTATTTTTTTAGTAAGTCATGTAGTCTCCCCATCCTCCTCTTCAGATAATATTTCCCTATCAGTTTCTCTCTATTTTTAGGCTTCCTATCTCCCTTTCTCATCAGCTCATACCTGTTCCATATTGACAGGTCTAGTTTTTATCTATCTATCTATCTATCTATCTATCTATCTATCCATCTGTCTATCTATCAAGCATCTCTCTGTCCTATTCATGAAGAACTCTGAAGATGATAAAACTTATGTTGATCATAAAGGAAGGAGGAGTCCCAAAGAAGCCTTTCTGTCACAGTGCTAAATTTTTGCCTCTTCATTTTTCTTTAAAGATGATATTTGGAAAAATTCCAAGATGAAATCTCCCCTGAACAATAGCTTCTTATGTGAAGCTATTTTATAGTTGATTTTTCTCCCTTTACAATATTATGCTTTGGTACAGTATTTCTGAGCACTGAACCTCTCACTCCTCAACAGGAATCTCTTTATTGAGAGTAACAAAGCCAGAAGAGGAAGCAGGTGTTCAAAGCTTCAGTAGCCACACTGGAAAAAATAAAATAAAATAAAGAAAAAAACAGTTTGTTCCCAATCTATCTAGAGAATAATCTTTTTAAAAATTTACCAAGGTATCCTATTGTCGCATTGATTCAATTTGGCTAACTGTGGGTGCACATTGTGGCCTTGTCAGAAAATTTATGGGTCATCCTACTTTTCCTTGTTCTTGGTAATGAGAGGGAAGCCCTAGAAGCACACTCCTTTGGCGTGGCTCATGCCCTGACCTAGGGTTAACAGGTCTAACTAGAATAAGGACTACGGGGCCTCACAGGAGCTTCATCAGTAGTCCTATACTCATAGTCTGTAGGAATTTATGGATCAACAATCAAAAAGTCCAATTTTGACATGTTATTTTAATAATATGAGTTAGTTGTTAAAACCATAATATTGTATAAAGTATAATACCATAGGTCTACTACTTTTACTTCCTAATTGAATGTGAAGTGATCCAAAATGATCTATAGAAATAAACTTTTTAAAGTGATGAATTAGTGAAGTTAACATTAATTATTGTGAGACATTGAAATATTATCTATTTCAATGCATATAGAAAAAGTATCGGAGAAATTAAATGATAACTTTTCTTACTTTTCTCTTATATTGCATCTTAATTCTCTAAGAGTTCCAAAATCTACATTTTAAAATATCTAACATGATTTTCTTATTTTCAAAATCAGTTCAATAAGCTGTTTCCAGTCAAGCACTGAAGTATTTCTCAAATCAGTTTGCGTTTCCAATTTTAAAAAGCATCTTAAAATGTTAACATCCTGTGAAAAGAAAAATGAACCTTGTCATATATTGTTATTAGGGAGTAAATTGGTAAGGCCACTGTGAAGAGCAATGTGGCAACAGTTTAGTTCTTACAGAGGATAAATGGGGCTGGGGTGGGTAGAACAGGGTAAAGGAAGTCAAATATATGGACGGTGATGGACAGAGAACTGACTCTGGGTGTTGAACAGACAAGGCAATATATACAGGTGATGTATTATAGAAATGTACACTTGAAACCTATATAATTTTACTAACTAATGTCACCCTAGGAATTTAATAAAAATTTGAAAAGATAAAACATGTAAAAAGCATATAAAATTTGACCTAGAAATTCCACTTCTAGATATGTGTCCTCTATACATAAGGATTCATGTGCAAAGTGATACATGTACAACTATATATATCACAACATTTTTACAATACTAAAGATTAGAAACACTCTAAATGTGAATAATAAAAAACTGGTAAAATAATTGTTCCTCTGTTTATGGTATGGAATGACATACAAGTATTAAAATAATTAATAAAACAATACTAATAAAATAAAGTTATTAAATCATAATATTACTTAAGACTTATTGAATGGTTACCTTGTTTAATTTTATTTAATCCTCATAATAACTTTTTGAGATATATTGTTTTTAATCTGATTTTACAAATTAAAAAACTAAGGTATGGAGAGGTTTCCTATAATGACCAAGATAGAATGTGGTGAGACCATACTACAAATCCTGTCAGACTTACACTGTGTTATACTATATACACAATTTTAAAGGTAGGTAGAAGGTACACCCATTAATTTGTAAGAGAAATATGTATTTAAAAAGAAGGAAGGGAAGAAAGGGAGGGAGGATTTCTATATCCCTAATTTATCTAAAGAATATGATTCTTTTAAAAATATGCCTTTCTGAGTATTATATTGTTTGATCTTTTGTCAATCTGTTCAAAGGTAAATAATTTTTAATGAAGGGAAGGGTTTTATAAATCATACACTGCCAAGTATGCAATGCACTGTTGAATATGGTAGCCCCTGGGCACAAGTAGCTCTTGAGCGCTCTATATATGGCTATTCTGAACTGAGCTATAAGGATAAAATACTCACTAAATATTGAATATTTGATACAAAAAAAGTAAAATATCTCATCAAAAACTTTATTGGTTACATCTTAAAATAATATTGTGATTATATGGAGTTAAATAAAATGTATTCTAGTAAATTTCACCTATTTCTTTTTAGTTTTCATAATGTAGCCTTTAGAAAATTAAAATTTATTCGTATATTAAATCTCTATTAGATACCAATGACCCCATGCATTGAGGTTTCATTATGTTTCACGTGCTTCCCCTCTAGCATTATTTCTCGAGCATGGTTGTTACCGACACTTGATGTATGTTAGCATCACCCAAGAAACATTTAAAATACTCTTGGGACCCACTAAGAGGTTCTGGATTAGTCGTTCTGGATTGGGGATCCAGCATTACTTTTTTTTTTTTTTTTTAAGGCTTTGCATTTTATAGGAAGCCAGGGTGGTAAACTACTGCTTACTCCTTGGAACCTAATGTTTAATTATATTTGTTTGATCATAAAAAACAAAGAAGCCAAGGTTGGAGGATAAGCAGTAGTTTGGATAAAGCTTCTTTCCTAAATTAGCAGAATTTAAAGCACTTAAAATAGAGCAAATAAAAGTAGCAAGTAAGTTTCTGGTATGACTACGAGAACTAAATGTGGCCAGCAGTGCTGGCTCAGAGATTATGTCTTTACAATTCACAAAATAAATTTTTCTGGCCCTAAATATTTTCATTGCTGTATAAATTGACTGTGGTACATATACTAATAGGATCACTGGGGCCTTCTGAGTAAACCCTAGTTTTATAAAATGCCACTAAAAGCTAATTTTTATCATATATCGTTGTGTTCCATGAAGTCAGTATTCAGCTTCTCAATTTTTATGTAATTTTTCATAATTCATTGCCTTTTCTGCCACAATGTTCTACTTCTTATTTTGACTCCCATGGCTTATTGGATGGTAGTAATAAAATATTGCTGATTTAGAAGATAAACTGAAGGAGAATAAAATAGTGACATAAAATTATCGACCTACTTTCAGGAAGGAAGAAATTACTTATAAAATAGGATATATTTTTCTGGCTTCTTTGGTATTAGCTACATAATTGTTTTCTGCTTGTAAGACACTAGAAACTGAACCATAGTATTCAGTTTTATTAGAATTTAAGCTGTTAAAATGTTACCTTCTGTATAATTTCATTCCCCCCCCCCCCCAAATTACTGAAATTCTCTTATCAGTGAATGGTATTATCAAGCTAGAATGTAAGTTCCTGAGGGCAGGCACCTATCTGTCTTGTTCATATCTCTCCACTGTCCTATTAAAACCATTACTGGTTACTACTAGGATGTAATTACAATATAGATTGGTCACTAAAATGAATGCTCATATGCTGATTTTTTAAATTCCCATGACTTATAACTGTAAGTTTGTACTTCTTCATCTCCTTTTCTGCCCAACCCTCCACCCCGCTCTCTCTCTCTCTCTGGCAACCACCTGTTTGCTCTCTGTATCTTTCCATTTGTTTCTGAATTTTTGTGTCATTGTGGCATACTTTTTCAGTGATGCACCTACATAGCCTTTTAAATTGCAAAATGTAGATTATGGTTTGCATTGGAACTGTATACTCTTTGATTTCCTTTGCTCCTGAACTTATGGATCGTTGCTTTATAAATAAGTCCTTTAAAGCATCATGCTGAAGATGCTCATGGAAATATAGGTGCAGAGGTGATTATGATGAAATTAGTCATATGCTTTCAGAACAGTAGGATCATCAAATTGATGAACCTCCCAAAACTATCAGTTACTGTTGTAAAAACACCAGCTGCAAAGAAAACAAATATAGTGAAATTATTTGAAATTTGGGTTTTAGTGGGCTGACAATGAGCATAAAACTTCTTCCATTGGGTATAGCGTATTTGGGGACATTCAAGGTTCTGTCAATAAAGCATTCTGTCTCAAACATCAGTTTTGAAATGTTCAAGGACTATGGGAAGTAAAGCAAAGCAGGAAGACATTTAGTAACAGAAGCATCAGCACAGGGTAGTAGGAGATGGAATTGCAGAAGTTGCAGAAGCCTTGTTTATAGTGTTGGGTTCAGTTGCTAAGGTTAGAGTTGCTTAAGTACTTGGTGAGATACCCATTACTCTTTGGCTGTACAACTGATGCTTCCTGGGACAAAGCAAGGGAAAAAAATATATCTGATGAGGCAACTCTGTCAAATACAATAATTTATTAAACAATGACAGATATGGCCCAAATGAGAGCAGGATTTATTATCTTGAGTACAGAAATGTCCATAGTATTCCCTGGAGTCTGTAAGATGAATTCCCTGATATTAGCAACTCAGTTGATCTTTTGATGTTCATCAGGTATGAGCTGAACAAAGGAGCCCAAGAAGACATGTTTTTGGCCACTCTTTATGAACTCTTACAGCTGGAGAAGAAATTTTTAAATTATTTATAACTATAAGATAAACAATAACACACAAATGATTTAGTGGGTTATAGACAGATGACATAAGGCAGTGGCATCCAATAAGAATGACTCGTTCTATGTAGTCAAGCTTTACTGGAAATGTCACTTTATGGGAAACGAGATCTATTCACTATTTTCTGCATTGGGGAAGGTCTCACCACCAGGAGTGTTTTTAAAGTTTAAGGAAAATAATCTAATGAAGTTGTAAAAGTTGTTAGTTACAATAAGGACAAGCAAATTGAATGTTCTTTAATACTGTTTCTCAGCTTTGAGAAAATATCAACATTGATTATGGACAATTATTTTTTTCTCTAGTAACTTGGAAAAAAACTACACATCTTTGCTGCTAAAATCTATACTATGAATAAGAACATATGCATATTTTGGATTAGCTTTGCAAATCAGCATATGAATATTATCTTGTCTCTCCTTTTAATAAACTAAATAATTCTTATCAGCTTTTCAACATGTTCAGACTTCACCCATAAAGATTACCTTTTTTCCATGACTGCACATCTCCTGCAACTGCTTTATCTCTTCTCTACCAAGGTTCTCAGTAGAATTGCTAATACCACCTGTTCCCCCTCCTTACCATCCTGGCTTCTACCAAATCACTTCCCCAATTTTTCTTCTACCTTTTGGGGACTACTTATTAGTCTCTTTTATAATGTCATATTCTTACACCAGGCCTTGATATGTTGCAGTTCTTCAAGGCATGGTCCTAGGTCCCTTATCTCCTCTCTCAGGGACATTCATGCCAAGAGTTTCAGATAACACTCTCTGCACATGACTTGCAAATGTATATCTTTAGTCCCAGACCTCCCTGCTGAGACTCCAGATCCATGTTGCAAGTCCTTCCTGACATTTCTAGACATGTCAAAGGTACATAAAAATCAATATGCCTATAATTGAATTCTTGATTGTCCTTCCTGAACCAACTTATTCTCTCATCCCCTGAACAAGAAGAGCCCTGAGAAAGGCAAGAGTGAGTGACGGAGAGAGTGGTAGGAAATGAGACTGGAAAGGTGACCCAGGGCCTGCTATAAATAGGCTTGGAGGTCATGGCAAGGACTTTGGGTTTTACATAGAGATGTAAAGATGTCTGAGACTTTTGAATAGGGAAGTAATAAGATTTGTATTTTAAAGGATTCCTCTGTCAATGGGATAGTAAGCAAAAGTGGAACAGGGAGACCAGTTAGAAGCCTGTTGAAGAGGTTTGGGTCACGGATAGCAGAGGCTTGTAAGAGGGTGGTGGCGGTGGAAGAGATTAGATGTGGTCAGATCCTAATACTTTTTCAAGGTAAAGTAAATAATATTTGTTGATGGGGTAGATATGGAGCATAAAATAGAAAGAAGAGTCCAGGACAACTCCTGGGTTTTTGTTTTGTTTTGTTTTGTTGTTTTGTTTTTTTGTCATTGTCTGATGAAGGGATTTTAGGGGGAGGGCAGATGTAGAAGGAACTGAAATAAGAGTTGAATTTAGAATCTGCTTATCACATTTTGGCCTTTGGGGTAAGATCAAATGTAGAATCTGCATATTTGAGATGCTCATTATTCATCAGGTGAAGATGCTGAGGGGGCAGTAGGATTCACAAGTTGAGTTCAGAGTAGAGGTCAGAGCTGCAGATGTAAATTTGGAATTATCAGCATGTAGATGGCCTTTAAAACCAACTGGAATGCTTGTGTAGCTTAGAGACGTGAAATCCAAGCACTGAGCAAAGGAAATTGGTTAAGTGCTAGATACGTCACTGCTGAATATCACTACAGTCACCTTCAAAGTACTCCACTTGGGGAGCTATGCACTGACGCCAGCATCTAGTCCACCCTTCAAAGCAATTTTGGAACTCTTTTTATGGAATGGGCATCAGACCTGTTATTGTATTACTGCTGATGTCCTGTCAAAATATCTTCATCAAAATATCTTCCTTTCCTTATTGCCTTTATCTTCAGGTAAAGAAAAAGAGCTAGTGGGGGTGAGATCAGGTGAGGAGGGAGGGAGTTCCAATACAGTTATTTGTTTACTGGTTAAAAACTCCCTCATAGACAGTGCCGTGTGAGCTGGTGCATTGTTGTGATGCAAGAGCCATGAACTGTTGGCAACGAGTTCAAATCATTTTTGTCTTTTTCATGCAGTCTTTTCAGCACTTCCAAATATTAATAGTAAACTTGGTTGACTATCCAGTTGGTACAACTTTATAATGAACAATTTCTCTGATATCAAAAAAGGTTAGCAACAGCATTTGGACTCTTAACTTGGACTGACAGAAATTTTTTGGTTGGGGAGAATTGGCTGACTTCCATTGGGCACTTAGATGCTTTGTTTCAGGGTTGTATTGGTACATCCATGTTGCATCACCAGTGATAACATGCCCCTCAACATCACCTTTCCTCTCCAAAAGGTCTTGGCAAACTTAGACTCTTTCGTTTTTTTTTATTGTTGAGCTCCTTTGGGATCATTTTTACACACACTTGTCTCATGTCAAGATTTTCAGTTAAGATTTTTCCATTTCTTTCTTGATGTTTACTTGATCTGCTATGCTTCTCACAGTCAACCAATGATTTTGATGCACAATTCAATGAATTTTTGCAATGTTTTCATCAGTTCTGCTTGTTACTGGCTGCTATGACCTCTCTTTATCAGTGATGCTTTCTCTGCCCTCAGAAAAACATTTCATCCATTTGTACACTGCCCTTTTCTTCATGGCATTATCCCCATAAGCTTGGACTAACATGTCCCTAATTTCACTTCTACTCTTACCAAGTTTAACAAGAAATTGAATGTTTGTTCATTGCTCTAATTCAAACTTCTATATTCTTGCACACAAAAACACAAAGCAACAATAACGAATGCCACTCAGCAAGACACTGCCACATGTCGACATGAACACAACTGTGGAACACAGATATACCAAAGTTATGAAATCTTACCAAGTTGTTTGTATAGTGTTCCCAACATAAGTGCATGGTGGCAAGTTTGCAAACTTAATTCTCAGACCTCTCATATGATGATATTTTCTGTGATCCCCAGAGAAAGACATATAAATAGAGGTTGTAGCCATATTATGAGACAGTGCCTTTTAGAATATCAGCATGTAAGACTACAGGTCATCTCAAAGGCTACTTAATCTGTAGAAAGTATTTACAACAAGCCAGTACCCCCTAGAATAAAAGAGAACATTTAATGTGGCAGACCATGATGGAGGGGAGGCAATAAAAGAGAAAGCACAGCTTGAAATGCAGTGTAACTGGGTGACTTACATCTCCCTGCTGAAGGCAGCAGACTTGCAGTTACAGAACTGCTAATCTGTTCTACTGTTTTTTAATCAGATGTTGGCATTATCTGCCACTAATTGCTTTTTCATTTCCACTTGTAATTATTCCATTGCATGTTTGTAGTGAGAAGCTGAAAATGAGGCAGATCACTGAGGAAGAATTAATTGTTAATGAATAATCATCAGTAGGAAGCCAATTTCATTATCTTCAAAGAGGTAGCCAGAGATTAACCACTAGCTGTGGTTCTCCTACTTTCTGTGCATGACTGTAAAGTAATCACAAATAATCACGCCCTCCGACTTCATCAATTATTTTCTATTATGTGAATTGATACCCATTTTTGTCTTTGTTGTTTAATGATAATGGCAGTATTCATGCTGAGGAGTGCTAATTGGAAGGTGTTACATTTAGTGGGCTCTAGGCCTAATTATTAGAGCATCTTCTTCATTAGCACTTGATCCTACTAGGGTTGCATGTTGGGAGTTACTAATTTTTCCATGTTACAAGAATATCATGTTAGGAAACTTTTGCATGTCCTGATGCCAAGTAAAACACAGAAAATTTTATATCTGGTCAAAGTTGTGTAGCTACCAACAGAGACTTAATGTTTACATAAATAAAGTAGGGTATTTTAACCTACTATGCACTTTTGAACATGAAGCCTAGTCTTGCCACACAAGCTGGTCTGCTCAGAACTGGTGATAAGCTTTCCTTCCTGCCATTTCCCCGTACTTGTTCTTTGGATTGGCTCACATAGCTCCCTGGAATTATTACAGTTCTCCATGGAGCTTTGCCAGTTATTAATGGAAACCTGACATGAATCTGAAAGTCAGGCAACAGACTCAGTGGTCAGGTGATGCCACTCTACACAGACTTAGGGAAACAGTAAATCCAGAGCCTTACTTCACAGTTGTGTAGGGCTGTATAACTTCTCAAGGCTCTTTCATGTGTATTGGCTCACAGAATCCTTTAACACAACAACACAATTTGTTACTGGTAGACCTTCTGTGGTCTCAGAAATTCCTATGGCACTGGTTCATTCACCTGCATCTCTTTTCATTGTGTTGCACAGTTCTTTAAGGACTATAACTAAGTAGGCTGCCACTGGAATCCAAAAGAACTTCCTCTGGACTTTTAATCACCCACAGGTAAAGAAAGACAGCATGCAGCAATCTCAAATGTATTGGACTACAGAGTAAGTTTTTGAAACATCTCCAAGAGAGAAACTTGCAAAAGAGAGAGAAAAATCGGGTGTAGTTGTAAGTGTGGAAACATTTTGGTGTTAGTCCTAGCCGTTTTGTTAGCTGTGTGAACTATGTAAGTGTAAGTTATTCAACCCCTTGGAACCTCAGTGTCCTCATTAGGTTGTTACATACAAGGGAGGGCTGATAAATTTTGCCTCCATTGTAGTATTTTTTTTTGTTGTTGTTGCATCAGATGTATCTGGATATAACTGGTTCCATGTAGTCACATGGTGTCTCCCTTCCATCATTCTTGACCTAGCACACACAGATGTTTACGTTTTTCGCCCAGTGCACATCGAAATGGAAGAGTGTTCAGACATTCAGTTGAAACAGTGAGCTGTTAATTGAATTCTTAACAGTGGATAATCTTCCTCCAATTGAAATTTACAGACAAATGCAAGCCATTGGTGGTGATCAGTGTGTTGATGTGGGCACAGTAAGACACTGGGCGAGGCAATTCAGAGATGGAGAAGTGGGCAAGCAGATCTGAGTGAAAAACCATAAAGTAGAAGCCCTATGACTGCATGTGACCAGCTTTGTCAAGATTGCAAAAGTGTATTAAAGAATGTGGTGATTTTGTAGAAAAATAATTATGCAGCTTTGAAAACAGATGATGTAGGTATATTTCTTTATTATTATTATTTTTTTTTAGATACCTTTTCCCATTCATTTTCTATCTAAGGGGAGGCAAAATTTATCAGCTTGCCCTCCTAGACAAATGAGAGATGGTACGTAAAGTGCTAACTTCAGGGCCTGTCATTGACTCAGTGCTTGCCTTGGTTAGGAGCAGATTATGAAGATGTCTGAAAAGTCAATGACTTAGTACAAAAGACTTTATTTCTTGTCATGAAAAATCTGATGTGAGGTGGTCTTTCTTCTATCCAGTGATTTGGATATCCATCCAGGTTACCTGCATCTGAAGACAGAGCTTCCAAGATCACCAAGGAAGGGAAAGAGAGAGATGGCAGAGGCATATTGACTCTCATATGCCATCACCAGAGTGATGTGTTGTGTCAGTTCGTATACCTGTGTGCCAGAATTAAGTCACTTGGTTCCAATCTAGTGGCTGGGAAACATGGCCTGGGAAGAAGACATGGTGGTGAACACAGCATTTTGTTTGCGATGATGTGCAAAGAGTGAAATAATCAGGAGATTCATTTTAGAAAGATTTTACTAAGAATGTGTATAGATGGTTGTGAGCAGGGAGAAAACTAGAATTCAGTATGCCCTTTAGAAGAGCAGTATTATTTCACAGATGAAAAGAGATAATGGAAGTCTGACAATAGTTTAGAAACTGATTAGAAATGTCAGACAAGAGATAGGAATCAAAAAGATAAAATTTCAAGCATAAATGATGGTTTGTTGGAGACATATTAGTAATGTACAAGGAAGACTAGATTTAGAGGATGAGAATGGAGAAAGCATTTCAGGTGGTATTCAAAATAGACTAGGTTATAGCTGGTAGCCACTGTTATGATCAAGGAAGGAATGGCCATAGAGAAGAGTAACATATACCGACAAGAGACTTGGACGTTCACATGTCTGGAAGAGAGGTTCAAATGTCTCCTAATCTTTATCAACAAGAGGTACAAAGCCTCCAGACAAATAAAGAGTGTCTAACTTTTGGCTTGATGAAAATGCTATTCAGAACTTTTGTCTTGAATACAGTAATGCAATTACCCTTTGACACAATGACCTTTACCCAGGCACAAAATAACTTTTTCTTTTAAGGACAATAACACTAGATTCTTGGTTTATCTACTATTAAATGAGAGACTGGGAAGGAGATGAGGAGATGTAGAATAAAGGGGGTAGATAGTATACTCAGATATGCAGAGTTTGAAAGTTGATATGAGAAATAAGATTACCATGGTATGAACCTAATAGGTTTTCTAACATAAATAGCTGACATTATTTTGGCATTTGAGCATTGGGTTATTCCTAGATGGTGACTTGTAAACTGATGCTATGGCATAAAATGCTTTCTTTTGAATAAGTCATAAGTAACTCAGATACCTTGTTTGCTTGCTTTATTTGCCCGACTTGTCACTTGTCTAGCTTGTCTTACTTATAAAATAAAATAAGTTTTTCTTTTACCTCTCACACCCTTCTCAGCCACTTGACCAACGTTTTTTGCTGAGAAAAACCCTCTACTCTCCTATCTCCAACCTTACTTTTCTGTTCCATCATGGCTACCAGCATGCCAAAGTTAGAAGCTCCAGATTCCATTTTTATTCTTTTTTTGCATGGAGCAAAGGGATGATAAAGCTGAAGACAGTATAATAGAGACAGTTACCAGCCTTTGGTAGCAACTCTATTTTATTAGAATCTAGACAAGAGACTATGCAGTCCTTGAGAGCAATAAAAGGCATCCTGGTAGTAGGGCATTGGGACTGTCTCATCCCTAAAAGACATTTTGTTTAAGACCCAAAGGTAAAAATCAAATCCAACATGCTTTATTTATTGGTATTTATTATTTGTGTTTAATAATAATGTTACCATATTTTTGAACACTTATGGCACTTTATTCATTGATTTCAGAAGTCTGGTATTTTGGTAAGGATATGAAAATGAAGAAGATACAGTCCTAGCCCTCTAAAGTTTCAAGTCAAATGTTATTTCTTAATGGTGGCCCTATTTCTGCATTGGTGAGTAAGAGAAAGCCACAATAGAGATTTTAGAGGGCTTTTAGTGTTTTCAGGGATAAAGGTAGTTTAACAAGTAAATGATACGAGCAAATAATATGAAATTTTCTGAGGTTATAGTCCTAGACTTCAGAGTAAAAACTTCTCATTACATTGCTTTTAGAAAGAGATTGGTGCCAAAAGTAGATGGGGCTAGCTACATCATATAAAAATAAATCTTGATACAATTAAGAAAACAACTAACATGTCTTTAGGAGAACATTCATTCTGTCAATCAATTCAGTCATCATTCCTTCTTACAAATGAGATCTTTCTAATAATACATTTTCAGTACGTTATGTAAGAGAGAGAGCTAATTATATAACACCAGGCTCACATGCTGTACATTTCTCTGGGAAAAAAACAGTTTCTGAATCAAATATAAATATTAAATGCAGGGAGTCTCAGGAATGAAGCCAGAACAAAGACTGTCCTCAAGTGAAAACTTTATCCCTACAATGCTCTCTCCCGTTTTGTCATCTCATATCAATTTTAATGCCTTATGTCTCATCAGAGAGCGGTTATACTCTGACATGTTCCCTCCTGGTGCAAGATGGCAGCTACTAAAATATAAATCACTGCAGAGAATTGCTGGATTTAGAGCCAATTCTTCTAATCGAAAGTAACAGCAATGTTAATTTCAGCTTGAGAATGATGGCTTTTGTATGGTGATAGAATGGTACAGACTATAATGGTGTCAACTACCGCAGTAAAATATGCTTCAAATGGGCTACCATTTTTACATTTAGACTAGGGTGACTTCTGTCACATTTCTCTTTTTTGGCATGGAAACTGACAATCTATTAAATAAATATTAATTCCTAGCAGTCTTCAAAGCAGGCTCAACCATATCAGGATTTTAAATAACTTCATTAATTGCTTAACTACCTTTTCCCTAAATTCCTAAGGGATCTTTTGATGCTAGTCACTCTAATGAGTTACCAAGTGATTCATGACTTCAACCTGTTATCATGCAAGATACATTTCCAGTTGGAAATCTTTACAGACAGTTTTGCCAGAAAGTAAGTAACCAATGTAGACCTAAAGAGGCAAATTCCACTGATGCATTATATAAAGAAACATGATATGCCTTTTTTATTTTTAACATTAGTACTCTAATGTGTCCAAAATTTCAATTTGGGCAATATATGATCAAATCAGGAATTCTATTTGAATGGCAAAAGACAATCTGGATTATCTGTGGATGAATTATCCACAACAAAAGCGGTAGCTATGGCTCATCTTTATTTCCCTGTAAATTTTCATATCACCTCTGTCCTATGCCCCCCTCCAAAGTAATCATTGAAAACACAGAATGGTTTTTGATTAACCAGGACAAGGCAAATTGAGAATTTAATCTACTGTTTTTCAAAAGCTGCATTTCTGTTTCTCTCCACGTGAATGGTCATCAAGCACTGAGTATTCTTTATCTTTAATAAAATTTATTTTTATCTATCCACATATGGAAAGCTGTTTAAAGTATTGTAAAAGTAGTAAGGAGAAGTATCATTCTTTGAGAATCCTTTCTGGTAACCCTCCATTCTCTGTCACATTCTAGACTGGTTACTCTTCTTGGAGTGGTACAGAGCCGCCACTTTAGGATTTCCTTTGCCTTCTGCCCTGTATTAAATCACTCATTTCCGGTGTTCTGAAAGCTAACTAGAGAGAGGGGGCCACAAGAAAGTGCATCTTTCTTTTAACCTTCTTTTATTAGAAGATATCTTTGAGCCTGACCCTCATTAAAGATTAAACCACCTATTTCCTGGAAAGATAATTGAGGGGTAGTTTAGCTCAAAAAGTCTCTTGTTTATAGCCCCTTTCTTTACTACCATCTTTAGTATTGGATGCCTCCAATTTTCAAGTCTTCCTGGGGTTCTGTGGTATGAATCAAATCATTTTTCTGGGACCTACAAATTGCAACTTTCTATCGTCTCAGCATTAAGTGGCATTAGGTTATCTCTCTCTGTTTTTCTTCTGTCTTTATGGATGATGATGATGATGATTTACTGTCACTTTAGGAGTGTTTAGGAATAGAGCAGTGATAAACATTTGTTTAGTCTGCCATGTTAACTAGATGTTGACAATTGGTAAGCCTTGTCCTTTTGTCAGGAAATCTGGAGAGTCAACGAACAGTAGGTTTAATTTGAACAGAAAAGATTTCCAAACTATGTGATTGAAATACCTATGTTTCTTAATGGATCTTGAAAGTATTATGCTAAGTGAAATAAGTCATACAGAAAAGGACAAGAACCATATGATTTCACTCATATGTGGAATATAAAACAAAAAGTAACAAATTGACAAAACAACCCCCCCCCCCAGTAATAGATACACCAGAATAGCAGTTAGTAGAGGGGAATGGGATCGGGAGAACAAAGAAGGTGAAGGGGTCTAATACATGGTGCCAGAAGGAGACTAGACTTTGGGCAATGAGGACACAATAGAGTATACAGATGTTACACATGAAATTTATATAATATTATTAGCCAATGTTACCCCAATAATTTAAAACAATGAAAACACAAACAAAAGAAATAAAATAAAAGTATAAATTCTAAAAACATTTTTCTGTCATGTGACTCCTCAGAGCCATGGCCATTCCACAGAACTTTCCTGAGAAGCTACCACATAGGGAAAGAAGGAAGCAAGTCTGCTAGAGGGCAGGATTTGGGGCTGCCAATCTCACCTCCCACCCCAAATCGAAGAAGTTCTATTTTTACCTGTTTCAGATATTATATTTTATATAAGATTTTAATTGAAAAAAATTTCAAAGATACAAAATGTTTGAGCCCAGTAAAAGTCAAAATATAATTGATGCAGACGTCTTGAGAATGATTGGTTGAGCTTTACGTGATCTGATTCTATATCACCCTTTGTGCTGAAATGTTTGTTTCAGTTGTTTTTCTTTGCCATCATGTATATGTAGGTTCTAGAGAAGGCTTCTATGTTAGCACCTGGTCACGTTCACAGTAGAATTTCTTTGTACCTTAAAGAGATGTTAAATTGAGACACAAAGTAGTGGCGGAGTTCCTCATACTGCACAGTAGCTCTAACCTGTGGCTTTGATTTTATCCTTCTTTTTACAATTTTTTCTTGTCTTCACTCTTATGACAACTTATCCAGAAGTTCATTATTTTTTGCATTAACTGTCCGGCATATTCAGATATCATAATCAAACAATTCTTTTATTTCATATGGTATATTGTCAGCTCATATTACCTATATCATCAAATAAGTGTTTCTATATATTCAATGCTCACTTAAATGCCAGGGTTCATTTTCCTTAGTATAAAGCCATTTCAAAACTTCATATTTTCAGAACCCTAGCTTTTTTCTTATCAAAAACTAGTTGATAATATGGGAAAGTAACTGACATAGGTTCTGTGTTTCATAGTCAACAGAACCAGAGGTAGGTAAACACCTAATTTATTTCACAAAGCAGCAAATCTCCCATGCCCTTCTTACTCTCCTTGGGAGCATTGCCATGGAAGAGAAAATAAGGAATTCCCATTCATAAGCCAGTTCTTTGTTGTTTTCTGGTTTCTTTTTCTCTCCCTAGTCAAGTTCAGAATCCACCTGTATCTGGGATACTAAAAGGCAAGAAACTAATTCCTGACTCAATTGTTGACCAGCTCTTTTAAATCTCATGTTTATAATATATAATGTCTCAAATGTAGAAAACATAGCAGACAAATCCTATTTTTTTAAAAGCCCAACATATGAAGGGCTTAGAGATCACTCAGTTTTTACAAAAGCATACCTGTAGGCTGTGGAATAAGATCAAATTTAAAATTTTTAGAGAATTAACCTTTGCTCTGATGTCATCTTTATGCACATATGTACTCTATGGGAGAAGTACTTGCACCAATTAACCATGTTCATAACTGTTATAGTCAAGTGATGCTTGACATTTTTCTATTCAAAGATTTATAAGTTACATTAGAAAATTGCATGTATTGAAAAGAAATATTTCCAAACAAGCATCATATTAGTTTAACTTATTTTATTTTATTATTAAACTTATTGGCATGACATTGGTTAGTAAAATTATATAGGTTTCAAGTGTACAATTCTATAATACATCACCTATGTGTTGCATTCCTTGACATTTTATAACCAATTTTGTCCAGAGGTTCTCAATTCCTAGACAACCTTATCCATCTAAAACAAATACTGATAGATGAAAATTCTAGAATATATTTTCTTTTTTCCAAACCATTATTAAATTCTTCCAGGAGTCAACAGCTCCTCATTGCTGTGAGGTGAGCCTTGCTCAGACAACACTGATGTTCTTGCTGCTGCTGCGACCATTCTCTGTGCTGTATCAGCCTCAGTAGTGACTCAAGGCGAACACTTGGTTTTAGTGTCCTTCCTTTTGCTTTTTATATCTTTCATTTGGGATAGAGAACATGGATTTTTTTTTTCATCAAATGGCATGTGTAGACTAAATCCTTTACTAGAACCCAAATCACAAAGCACTACTAATCAGACAGCATAAATTTTTAAAATAGGAAAAGAAAAAAAAAAAAAAAGGACTCCTTTAAGTACCTGGAAAATCTGCAAGTGCAGTGAACCTAAAATGAATTAGCTTGAACTATACCACAAGTCACATTTATAGCCAATGCCAAAACACAATTTCAGTTCTGATTTACAACGTTCTTGTACAGTTCTGGTAACACCATACTGTGGCTTTAGCTGAGTGTGTTACCTATTTACAACTGTGTGACAGTTGAAGAAAAGTCGTACATTTTGGTTTTTATGGTTTATGTGTTTGGTGATGCTTTTGCAACTGAAAAAGGATACTGTGGTCTCACAACTCAGATCCTGAACAACTAGAGCTTAAACACCCTAACGTCTGGGTGACTAAGCATTTGGAAGGATAGGTTGTCTTATACATTCTGAAAAGGACTCCAATTAAATAAATAGAAAACATAAGGAAAGGTCAAATAGATTAAATAAAGATGAATTTTTAGAAAAAGACTTCATCTATTTTATAATATAGATTGGTATTGAAGAATTTGAAAAAAGAATACACAGAAAGTGGAATGAATTTTGAAGTCAAATTATTAGATGACCAAGTTTAGAATATGGACTCTTCAGTTATTTAGCAAATAATTCATAGGATTCTCCAAGGTATTACACTTGTTTATTTTGAAATAACTAGGCATAATCCTATCCATAAGATAGAAAAAAATGATACAGGAAAACAAAATAATCAATATGAATATTAACTGATAATTACAATAATTGCAAAGCTACATAGAAAGGAAACAAAGGCATGGGTAAACTTAGATAAAGGAAAGGACAAATTACAGAAAATTAAACCTTGATTCTGCCTTAAATTCAGATATGTTCTGATTTCTTTCATGACCACAGAAAGGAAGAAGAAAATGAGGAAAATGAGCCATTTTTGCAGTAAGCAGCTTTTGCTTCCAGTGTCCTTTATATCTATTTCTGATAATGAAAATGTGACAGTAAATGTAGGAAAAATGTATTTGTAGTATGAAAAGCTTAAAGCTTTTTAACATTATAATAATTACATTTCAGGGTATAAGAAACATTTACTTACACAAAATAAAAGGCTGAATATATCATCTGACTAGCATTTTTACAATATAACCAAAAAATATAACCAAAAAATCTTCCTTTTTAACATTCTCCCTCTCTACTATTTCCCATCTCCAATAATTGCCATCATCGTCCAAACCAGCTCAGTCAGAGATGTGGTCATCATTCTTGATTGTTACCACTCTTTCAGCCTTGATGACCAGTCTCTGCCCTTTATACTTCTGTATGAGTTTGTTGAATTTTTCACTTTTCTCTATTCCCATTGCAATGCCTATATTGGTCCTTCCATTAATTTGGTCCCCACCTTCTCCGGTCCTCCATTCTGAAGCCAAGGTAATTTTTGTGAAGCACCAATCAGAATGTATCATTCTTAGTTTAAAACCCTTCAAGGGCTTCCCATCATCCTAAAGATAAAGTTCAAAATTCTTTGGATGGTTTACCAAGCCAGACTTACCCTGCCATTCCAGGTTCACCCCTTGTGTGTTCCAGCCATCCCCCAGGAATGCCCCTAGCACCGATTTCAAACAAACTGCCCTTTGCTTAGAATGTTCTTCCCTTCATCTTCTCAAAACCACTATTACTTGCCCTTACCAGTGTACTTATTATATAATAAACCACCAGGTCCTCAGTTTACTTATACGTTCCATAATAGGAACTTTCTTCACACTTACCCTTAAGTCTATGGTCAGGGTGGGTGGGCGGGTCGGTTACTGCCGTAGGTGCTCCCTCAGTTGTCCTTACATACTTGCTTGTAAGTCTCATTTACTGTGTTACAAGTTCATTGTTGAGAGTAGACATATCTTATTTACCATTAAATTGTATCACTAACATATAGATGATAACTGGTACTCAATGGATATCTATTGGAGAAATTAATAATAGACATTTTAAATGTTCTTCTATAAAGTTTTGTTAAGAAGAAAGCAAAAACTATACTAATGTCAAGAGACAAATCAGCCACACTAAACTTCCCTAATATTATGTGTAGACAGTTCTTTGGTTCTGTTCATACTGGGTCTGCTTTACTAAACAAACATTAACCTAGGCAAACTAAAAATTATGATAGCTGTAGTAACATTTATTAAGTCCATACTATCTGTAAATTCTTTACAATATTATCTTAGTTAATCTCAGTTACTCAATCCAAAACGTGACAATCATCCATTCATTTCTTTTTTCCCCAGCTTTACTGAGGCATAATTGACAAATAAGATCTTAAATATTTAAAGTATATAATGTGATGATTTCATGTATGTATTTATTTTGAAAAGATTTCTTCAGTCTAGTTAACACATCGATCATCTCACAAATTTAACCTCCTGTTTGTTTTTTGGTGAGAACATTTAAATTACACAGTATAGTATTATCGATTATACTCACCATGTTGCACATTAGATCCTCAGACCTTATTCAACTCATAACTGAAAGTTTGCGCTTTTTACCCACCTCTCCCTATATCCCCCACCCAACCCCTAGGCATCCACTTTTCTACTATTTCTATGAGTTTGACTTAAACTAATTTTTATTTATTAAATTACACATATAGGTGACACCATTTGTCTTTCTCTAACTTATCTTTCTCTGTCTTATTTATTTTACTTGGCATGATCCCCTCCAGGTTCATCCATGTTGTCAAAAGTGACAGAATAATTTTAAGCCTGAAAAATACTCTATTGTGTGTATATAAATGCGATAAATACCCATAAGTGTATATACATATATACATATATATATATATTTATAGGTATACTCGTTTTCTTGATCCATTCATCTGTTGACAAACACTTAGATTGTTTCTGTACCTTGGCTATTGTAAATAATGCTGCAGTGAACAGGTGAATACAGCTATCTCTTCAAGATAATGGTTTTGTTTCCTTTGGATAAATACCCAGAAGTAGAACTGTTAGATTATACGGTAGTTCTGTTTTTAATTTCACTGTGCTGTACCAGTTTACATTTCTACCAGTAGTGCGCTGGGATTCCTTTTTCTTCACATACTCACTGGCATTTGTTATCTGTTGTCTCTTTGTCAAAGCCACGCTAACAGGTGTGAGATGGCATTTCATTGAAGTTTTGATTTTGCTTTTCCCTGGTAATTAGTGTTCCTGTGCCTGCTGGCCATTTTTCTGTCTTCTTTGGGAAAATGTCTATTGAGGTCCTTTGTCCATTTTAATTGGGTGTTTGGTTTTTTTTTGCCATTGAATTGTTTAATTTTCCTATATATTTTAGATATTAACCCCTAGTAGATATGTGGTTTGCAAATATTTTCCCCCATTCCATAGGTTATCTTTTCATTTTGTTGATGGTTTCTTTTGATAAGCAAGTATATTCGTTTGATGTAGTTTTGCTTATTTATTTTTGCTTTTGTTACTTTTGTTGACAAGTTTTAAAAAATCATTGCCAAGACCAATGTTAAGCAGCTTATCCCCACGTGAGACTTGTGTATGCAAGCCCTGCTCGCTCTCAAAGTCAGGTGATCTGGGGATCCATTCCTTGGGTGGCAGCTGCAAAAGCTGGGGCATAGACATGTGTGCAAGCCCCTTCCAGGGAGAAATTGGTCACTTGGAGTAGGCTGCAAGGAGACAGCTGGGGAGGTATACACCAGATTTCCCATGTCTCCTGGGAGGATTGCAACAAGCCCCTAGATATGTGCTAAATTACAAACCTGACCCTCAGGCAGCAGCTTTCAAAGTATGCAGATGGATCCCTTTGAGGAAAAACTGGGAAATGGGCGGTTTTGCCTCTTCCATCTGCGCTGAGCCCTGGAGGGAGTAGCCATGGTGAGTGCTTGCATGCCTGGTAACAGTTGCTCCTTTGTTTGCTCTGCGGTCTTACGGGTCTCGTGGATACATCCTCATTGGCTTTCAGTGGTAGCTGTTTTGGGAGCATGTCCCTTTGGGGCCCTAAATGTGGGGTCCAAACCCTTTACTCCCCTGGAAGAAGCTGAAATTTGGGAGTTTCTTCTGATCATAGGGCACTGTGCCGATATTGAGGGTTTTGACAAGCGTATCTCACCCTTTCCTACCCGTGTGGATGTGGCTGTTTTCTCATTCACTCCTGTATAGGAGTCCCTCACCTGGTTTCTGGATTTCTCGCAGAGGTAATTGCTCCATGTGTGCTTGTACATTCCAGTGTCCATAGAAGGAGGGGAGTTCTTGAGCCTTGTATAATGCCAATATGGTTGACCTCCCATCCACTCCTTCATCCTTTTCATTTCCTCTCTTATTACCTTAGTCTAAGCTATCATTACTCCTCTGTTGTTGTTTTTTTAAGTTCAGATGCATTAAGCTAATTTGCATATAGTAAAATTTTCATGTTCAGTTCTGGAGTTTGAGGAGTTTTGGCAAATGTAAACAGCTATGTAACCACCACCACAATTGATATTCAGAACATTTCCATCATCCCAAAATTCTCCCTTTGTAGTGAATCCCCTTCTCGCTCCCAGCCAGTGGCAGTATCATTCTGTTTTCTATCCCTATATTTTATCTTTCCAAGATTATCATATAAATACAATTTTAAAGTATGTATCCTTTGGTGAGTGGTTTGTCACTGAGCATAATGACTGTGAGATTCATCTATGCTGGTGCATGTGTCAGTAGTTTATTCTTTATTAGAGCTGAATAATATTTTGTGGATATACTACAATTTTTAAAACTGTGTTGTATTTTCCAATTAATAGACATCTGGGTTATTTCCAGTGTTTGTCTATTATGAAAAAAAAATGAACTGTAAACATTTCATACAGGTCTTTGTATGGACAAATGTTTTTTGAGTAAATATCTGGAAGTAAATTTGTCAGGTTGTATGGTATGTGTATATTGAACACCACAAGACACTGCTGCACCGTTTTTCAAAGTTTCTGTGCCATTTTGCACTCCCACCAGCAACATATAAGTATTCTAGTTACTCTGCGTGCTTGACAACATCTGGTGTTTTCAGTGTTTTAAATGTTCACAAGCACAGTAGATGCGTAGTAGTATCTTATTGTGCTCTTCACTGGTACCTGAGGATGCTGAGACGTTCTTCATGTGCTTATTTTGCCACCACCTGTATTTATTCTTTTGTGTAATGTCTGTTAAAAACATTTTGTCAGATTTTAACAAAAATGTGCTATCTATCTTTTTATTGTGTTGTAAGGATTCTGCATATATTCTGAATCACTTGCTTTAAGAAGTAGGTGCTTTGGCCTGTCTTGTTTCCCAACAGTGTCTTTCAAAGAGTAATTTTAATTTTGGTGAAATTCAATTTATCAAATTTTTTATGGTTCATGTTTCTTTCTTGTTGTTGTCCTTTCTAAAAAATCTTTAATCTAAGGCCACAAATATTTTCTCCTAGAAGTTTTACAGTTTTAGCTTTTTGTATGTGGTATGGATAATGCTAGATACTAATTTCTTTCTATAAGAGGTTCTTTGTTTTGTTTTGTTTTGTTTTGTTTTTTGGCAAGTTATAGCTCTTCCTACCACAGCAGAATTATCCCTGTTTTGCAGGAGCTGATGAGGTCTTAATATCTAAACTTATTTATATTATCCTTATCCCATAATTATTTGCTTCTATGATAAGCACAGGCCAAGACTGCCATGTTGACTTATAACTCCCCCTAGACATTATAAGTAACAAATTTTGAATGTCGTAGACTAGTCATAGTTGCTTAGATGCAGTGTAATTCTGTATGGCTCTGCCAAATCATTGTTGTACAAGGGCTGTCCACAAAAAATCCAGCCACAAATACTTCTGTTTTTCATGTTACATGGCTGATACTTTCTGGACAGCTCTGGTATGACCAATGGACACTGAAGCAAGATGGTACTGACAACATAGTGAAAAATTAGATCTGGATGATATAATCCAGTCCCTTTTGAATACTAATGGTAGTGATGTCAGAAATGCTTTCACAACCTTCCCTGTGGAAGGTAGTGTGCAGAGCCTTAATATTATACTATTACATGAAGATGTTACTCTTTCAATTTTGTAGCATCCACCTTTATCAGGATTATAAGGTACTAAATAACAACAAAAAAAAAACTTAATTACTCATTTTATATATTTTTGTTTTGTTTTTTAAGATGCCAGTGCAGATTTTATAATGGTATAAACAAAATTTAGTCTGAGTGTTAGAGTTCCTCTTCCTATAGACTTTCTCTCTGTTCTGCCCTTACTCAACATGGAATTTACAGATTTGATTTAAATTGCACTGACTTGCACAGACATATCTACCTGAGAGAAGTTTAACTCTTTTAACGTTCTATTCACCACTAATGTTCCCTTTCGGCTTTTAATTTGGATGAATTCCAAATTACTATTTAATCTGATAGAAACATTACTAATTACACAAAGCATCTTAATAAAGAATGAAAATACCATTTAGAAGAGACTCTTCCTTGTGGTATTTGAATACCTGGCAGCTTGAAAAATGGCGTGAAAGCACTTTTCTTCTATAACTATTATCCCATACTGTTAAAACTCTTTCTACTTGATGTTTTCTTAATGTTGAGCAAACTTTAGGTTCAAGGGAATACGGTGTCTTCTTAATCCTTCAGATCCCTCAGATCCTTCTTAAATTTGACCAATTAGGGAAGTTTAAGTAAACATTAATTTACTGCTGAGGTTTTAAAATAAATCACTAAGGTTGTACTTCTTGATATTGACACTCCTCAAGTTTGTTATTGAATCTTAATTTAGTGCTTTTTTGTTTATACGTGATCTGACAATTAAGTTTTTGCAACGTGTGCTTACGTTGGCAGCACTGTAAAAACAACTCGGTAAAGTTTCATAAACTTGTACATCTGTGTCTCACAGCTGTGTTCTTATCAACGTGAGGCGGTGTCTTGCTGAGTAGTATTCATTATGGTTGTTGTGTGTTTTTGTGTGCTGTCCCGAGAATGTTAGAGCTTGAATTAGAGCAACGAACAAACATTAAATTTATTGTTAAACTTGGCAAGAGTAGAAGAGAAATTAGTTCAAGTTTATGAGGATAATGCCATGAAGAAAATGGCAGTGTACAAAAGATTAAATGCTTTTCTGAGGGTAGAGAAAACATACTTGATAAAGAGAGTTCATAGTGGCCAGGAACAAGCAAAACTGACAAAAACATCGCAAAAATTTGTCGAATTGTTTGTCATAATTGTTGGCTGACTGTGAGAAGCATAGCAGACCAAGTAAACATCAATAGATAAACAGTTAGGAATACCTTCACTGAAAATCTTGGCATAACAAAGGTGTGTGCCAAAATGGTCCTGGAGGAGTTCACTGATGAACAAAAGCAAAGGAGAGTCAGAGTTTGCCAAGACCTTTTGGAGAGGCAAGACAATGTTTGGGCCATAAGATGCAACATGAGTGTACCAATACAACCCTGAAATAGTGTGTCAGAGTGCACAATGGAAGTCAGCCAATTCTCCATGACCAAAAAAGTTCCATCAGTCCAAATAAAGAGTCAACATGATGTTGCTAACTTTTTTTTATATATATCAGAGAGATTGTTCATTATGAATTTGTACCAACTGGACAAGCCAGTCAACCAAGTTTACTATTTGGAAGTGCTGTAAGAGCTTCATGAAAAAGTGAGACAAAACAACCTGAACTTTTCACCAACAATTCATGGCTCTTGGATCACAGTGACAATGCACCAGCTCCCACGACACTGTCTTTGTGGGAGTTTTTAGCCAGGAAACAAATAACTGTACTGGAACACCCTCCCTACTCACCTGACCTGGCCCCCCATGACTATTTTGTTTACCTGAAGGTAAAGGAAGTATTGAAAGGAAGATATTTTGATGACATTCAGAACATCAAGCATTATAGGACAACAGCTCTGATGGCCATTCCAGAAAAAGAGTTCCAAAATTGCTTTGAAGGGTGGACTAGGCACTGGTGTTTGTACATAGCTTCCCAAGGGGAGTACTTTGAAGATAACCATAGTGATAATTCAACAAAGAGGTATGTAGCACTTTTTCTAGGATGAATTCATTAACTTAATTGTCAGACCTGGTATTATTATAACCAGGTTAAAAATCTTTTGAGGCTAGGGTCTTTGTTTCATTCATTTTGTCTAGCACTCAGTAGGAGCTTATTTAATATATATTGTATGGCTTCATTAAGGAAGATCAATTGAAAATTATTTTTCTCAGTTTCTTTGTTATTCTGAAATAACATGCTAATGGCCACACGTGAATGTCTCAAAAATCTAATATCAGAGGCCAATTCAGTGAACTATGGTAGACTTTTCATTAACGAGAACTCAAGCAACTGGCACTCACAAGTAACCAGCAAAAAACATTTTGCCAGTTGCTTGAGTTCCAGTTAATGGTGAGTCTACTTACATTTCTTTAGCATTACAAATTGACTGTCTAAAAGAATTAGGTAGAGAACATATATATCAGATCCGTGATGCTTTGTGAATAATTGAGTAGCCACACAGGTGCATAAGATTTCAGATGATATTTCCCTCTTTTTTTGTGGGGAATGTATATTATTAAAAGGTTGTGGGAAAAAAAAGTTCAGGCATTCCTTTTCATTTTTATAGTAAAAAAATTTTATGCATAGTTTATCATACTGAGAAAGTTTTCTGAGTTCCTTGACATTGTTGTGATATTATTTATATGGCTGTTTCCCTAAGAAAGTAGAATTTTATACTTTATTCTGATGGTAATTGTTATGTTTATGTTATATGAAATTGTCTGTATTTTCTTTTTGTTCTCCTGTTTTCCTCCCTTAAAGCATTCTGAACTTGGAGCATTTGTCACAGTTATAGTATCATATGAGGTGTGATAAAAAATGAAAAAATGTAAAAAACAGTGAATGTAAAAAATACGTTTAAATACATTAAAAAAATGTATTCCAGTAAAAGACATATTGCCATTAATCCCCCTCAGTATACTCTGCTTTACTTCAAACACACTTACCCCATCATTCTCGCCAGTTTTCTGAAGCAGCTCTGGAAGTCCTCTTTCATGAGGTTCTATAGTTGCAGTGTCATGGCTGCCTTGATGCCCTGAATCAATTCAAAATGTTTACCTCTCATGGCCATTTTGATTTTGGAGATGAGCCAGAAGTGGCAGGGTGTCAGATTGAGTGAATAAGGTGGATGAGGACACAGGTAATGTTGTTATCTGACAGAAATTGCCCAGACCAGAAGTGATGTGTGACTCGGAGCATTATCATGATGGAGGATGAAACCATTTGCCCATTTCTCAGACACTCACCAAAGAGGACTTCCATAGCTGCTTCAGAAAGGGGCAGGAACGATGGTGTAAGTGTGTTTGAAGAGAGCAGAAGTATTTGTGGGGGGATTAATGGCAATGTGTCTTTTACTGTGATGATTTTTTTTTTTTTTTTGATTGATTCCCTGACTGGGAAGCGAACCCAGACCGCGGTGGTGAGAGCACTGAAAACTAGCCACTAGACCACCAGGGAACCCCTCAATAATTTTTTTTTTTTAATTTAAACATTCACTGTATTTTTTTTTATCACATGTGTCTAGTGGGGGCTCTACAAGGAGGCAGAAGTGGCCCATATACTAAGCTCCCCTGCCTCCTCTCAAACCCTGCTCAGTCCATACTCAGTTTCTCCCCCTTTAGCGCTGGATGTCAGATGTCCTGCCATTGTGGACATATACGGATGGGGACATAATTTATTCTGAGACAGCAAAGGTTTTATTGCACTGCCAAAAATTTGCTGCCTTCACACATGACCAAGGTCACCCTCACACCACTATTCACATAGCACATGCTAAGACCCATTCATAGAGAAAAAATATTGTGGAAAAACTATACTATTTCAGGTACATCCTTAACCTTTTGAAGGTGACCTCAGAGAGGAAAACTGGGTACTTCATATAATTCTTTGTGGTCCACTGTCAGAGACAGAGCATAGGGTAATTGGAATACAAGTCTAGCAGAGTTTTATATTTCAGTATTGTTCTTTCTCATTATATTAACATAATAACTCACCACATACAGTACAACTACAAAACAGATCATTAGAAATATAAATATAGCATACTAAGTCTGAGAGAGGAGCAGAGCAATAGGAACTTCAGGAAGTGCTTAAAATTAATAAAAATGATGATTGACCACTCCTGAAGGAAATGCATGTCAAAAATTATTTTGTAATAATAAAAATTATATTAAACAGTGAAGACAGTAATCAAATATGGTGGTGAAATGTGGACACCAAAATACCCAAACATTCAAAAATTAAAGCAAAAATATTCCTAATAGAATATAAATGCTAAATGTTAAATAATTTAAAATTTTCATGAATTTGATTTGGTGATTCAAACAATAAAACAAAATAATTTGTAAGAGATGGTAAAGGATCAAGGAAGTAGAGTGGCCAGTTATAATTTTAAGGTGAGTGAACAAATATCTTGATCCTTACCTAGACAACCCTACCTCGACTATTGCAGTAACCTTTGAAATGACCTTCCCACTTTCTAGTATCTCCCACTTGTTTGTCAGTCTCCTTTCCTCACTGCGGTTAAGTCACTTTCTGGTTTTTGCATTTATATCTGACAAGGCCCATGTGATGCCAACTGTTTTCCATGAGGCTTTCTCTGATAACTAGCTAGACGTGATGTCTCCTTCCTCTAAACCACGTAAAAGCTTATCAACATCTTTCTTATTTATGATTCTTAGAACTTCCTACTTTGTATTTTTATGACTAGTGCACATTTTTACAACTTTCTTAATAGTCCATAAACTTTTGAGAGTGAAATCTGTCATGGACTGTACACTTCACAGAGCCTCTTATAATATCCAGTGCTCGGCCAGTGCTCAATTGGTAAATGTAGACAGTACCTGACTTTCAAGAAAAGTTTTTGTACATGAGATTGCAGAGAACATCCATCCTTCCCTTTCTTTCCCAGTCCCCCTTCTTTGCTTTTCTAAACTTGGCTCGGAGACCACTGAAGACTTAGCTCTACATGAAGTTTTCCATGGCCACCAAGTTGAAAGTCGTCTCTTCTCTGACACAAACCCATGTATTCAGCATCCGAACTATTTGAATCACATTCTGATACTCGTTGTGCGGTACCTCGTGTGGTTAGTCACCATTTTTATGTGTATCAATCCCCTTCATTCTAGACCATCAACTCCTCGACAACAAGAATCACATTTTATATATTTTAGGATAATTCTGTATTTAGTAATTAATCATTGTCAGTCCCAAGCACTGTTTCACATCTGTCCCTTTTATTTTGTTCTGGAGGTATCCAAGGCATCTAGAATACTCTCTGGCACATAGTAGGTACCTAATAAATAGTTATTGAATATAGTTGAACAAATGGTCAGTAAAAGTTTATTTCTGATAACTCATAGTGAAAGACTGACTCTTTTGACAGCGCCTTCCAGGACCTGGTTTCTTGACTATGAAAAGAAGGAAGCAACTTGTAGTCCAGGCAGGCTGACGCAACAATGGGCAGGTTAACTGGACTGTTTACATAGGCGTGTTCCTCATGATTCTCATTGCACTCTATCTGTGGCATACTGCCCTTAGGAGCCACATGCCAGGTCAGCGTGGCCTCTATTTGCACATGCTCAGTCAATAATGATGTTGATCAACTGTGCTGTTTCCCCTATAGCAAGCTCGTCCAAACTGTGGCCAGCAGGCCACACGTGGCCCAGAACAGCTTTGAATACGGGCCAATACAAGTTGTAAACTTTCTTAAGACATTATGAGATTTGTTTGCAACCTTTTTGTTAGCTCATCAGCTGTCGTTAATGTTAGTGTATTTTATGTGTGGCCCAGACGATCCTTCTTCTAGTATGGTCCAGGGAAGCCAAAAGGTTGGACATCCCTGCCTATATCCAAGTAATTTTTCTTTTCCTGTCTTGAGTAGGTACCTACAATATGCCTCCTCCTTCAGAATTTTCCTGATTGATGTGATAATTTCCAAAATATATCATAGTCACCTGAAATTAAGGTAGATAACTTTGTCTTCCTTCACTTATAATTAATAAGCATATGATAATTCACCTAAACATGAAGATATTGGTGAATGTAGAGCATTTTGAGTTCTCGTAGCCAAATGTAGTGGTATTAGTCACATGAAGGCTTAACTTCGAAGGTTTAGCTAGTCTGTGTCTCTCTTTTTGCTGTTGGAACACTTACTTTGCAGGATACTTCCTTCCTCCTTTCCTTTCTTCCACTGCTTACTGAAGTTACGATGGGAAACAAATAAGAAATCCTTCTTGTACTAATGGAAATTATGCTTTTAGAAGATATTCAGACATGAAACTACTGATTTTTACTATTTTAATTACAAAAAATTGTTATAAATGCAGCAATGAAGTACAGAGAACTACGGAAGCTGAAAGGAATCCTCCCCGATTGGTGGGAAAGGAGCAGTGGGGTTTTGCAGTTTGGAAAGGATTTTCCGGGAAAATGGTGTTAAGCTTGAGTCCTAAAGAACTAGTAGGAATAAGCAAGGAAAGGGGGAGGAGAAGAGGGGGAAGAAAGAAGTTTTCAAGGAAGGAAACAAGTACATGGGCTTGAATTCAAAGCACAACACTCTGGTGACGGCACACAAAAACACGCAACAACAGTAACAAACGCCACTCAGCCAGACACTACCATGCGTTCAGACACAGATATACAAGGTTATGGCCCCTTACTGAGTTGTTCATACCGTGCTGCCAACATAAGCATATGGTGGCAAGTTCACAAACTTAATTGTCAGACCTTCGTATACTGTTACATGAGTGTTCTTTTTGCCCATAAACCGAAGCAAGTCTAACAGATTAAAATAGTCCCAACACCTTTATAGCATTTAGTTCCAATTCCATTCTCTACAAGTAAGGGAGAGTAGGCATGTGACTTTGTTGGTGCAGAGGGAGACATCAGAGAGCTTGGGTCTTCCTTCACTCTGAAGAGAGAACTGTCAGACTAAATCCCCTGATTTCTCCTTTCGGTGTGTAGATCAGAATGATTAACTTTCAGGAAACATCATCTACATCACTTCTCTGCTTTAAAATATTATAGGATTTCATCAAAGGTTCTCAAACTTTACTGAGCAGAGTTACTACAATTGAGATAAAGTATATAAAGCACTTAGCACTATTTTTAAGAACCAAAGGAGGCAGATTTTAGGTACTCATGCTTTATGAAATGGCAATTATGGCTACCTTCTCATGGAGATTCAGTCAAAAGCTAATAGTACAGTAGATTCTCAGTTAACTAGCATCCACAGGAATTAGTAGATGCTGGATAATTATAAATAGACTCCATTAACTGAAACTCAGGCAACTGGCACTCTCAAACAACTGGCAAATTCTCAAGCAACCGGCAAAAAAGTTTGAGTTCCAGTTAGTGGAGAGTCTACATTATATACAACCATGCATTTACTTCATTTTGTGAAATGAGAAAGAATTACAGCATTTAATGAGAGAGGAGGTGAAACTGATGACCAAACAGAGTGAAACTAAGTCAGTGATGTAATGTATAGGAATTCTCAATAAAATTCCCACTCAGAATTATTTGGATATCTTTAGGTGTAAAGCATATAGGGTCACTTAAGAGTTTGATGAGTAGAAAATTTGGGCTGTATGTGTTTTTAATGAACTAGGGTAACATTCTGTAATCCTGTTTCCACATTTACTCATGATGCAGGGTGCTGGGTTGGTGAACAAAGCAATCACCTATCTTATATTAGCTTTCCACTGGGACAGATGGTCAGATAGGTCAAATGACTTCTAGGGATTAAGCAGGACAAATTCCAGTGAAGCCGGGACACTTAAAGCACTTCTGGGCTTTTCTAACCCACTTCTCTTCAGGCTGTGCTAGCAGCCTTTCCTCATACCACTATCACTGAACTTCTGGTAGCAAATGATAATTGCCCATTTCAGTTGTCTGTCTCACTCACAGGCTGTCCTCTCCTTGAAGACAGCAACTATGTGTTATTCATAGAAGTATCCCCAAGTGTTTGATATGTTCCCTGTCCCAGAGTGGGGGCTGCATTATTGAACTGAAGTACAGTTTAGTAGAATTGAGTTGAATTGAATTGAATTGAATTGAATGCTCCAAGATTCATAAAGAGAAACCTACTAGAAAACTATCCAAGTTGTCTCTGACACCGTCAGAACTTGACAATAAACCAGTTTGACCATATGATCATAGGGTAGAAAATCATGAGACCACTCATCAAGAAATGTTCAAATGCAAGTGTATACATTTTGGAGCAAGTTATTGTTTTATTCCAGGGAGAAGTAATTTGGCATCTGCTTCCCTCACTCCCCACTCTTTAGTTGATAGAATTAATTGAAGGAGGTAAAAAAAAAAAAAAGTCCTGAAGAATTAGAATATATGAATAAACTTTCACTGCCATATTCTTGGGTAAAGAGACTCTTCATAAGATACAAATAGTATGAATTAGCAGAAGTTCTAGATACTAGTCAATAATTTTAGAGGGTAACAATGTTGAAAAGGTAGGATTTTAAATAATGACATTTCTAAAATTACATTGAGATGCAAGTCACACTTTTCTTTATCTCAGCAGACAAGTCTTGACAGATTCTTTAAATTCCAACAATTATACCTTTCTTCACAGGGAATTTCCAATTTCATGACAAGGGGCCAACCACCCATATAATTTCTTTAGATGCTTTATATTGTCTTCACTGAAACTCGGCACAGAGTGGTATGCCTAATAGCAGAAGGCTGTAACCCAAAGGAGAGTCATAAATTTAGCTTCTCCTTTTCAAAGCCTGGGAGCAAACAAGGCTTTTATCCATTTTGGGTTAATGAGAGGAACCAAACCATAAAGGGATTTCAGTTTCCTCTGTAGAGTGAGTCATTGTGAATTTCCTCATCTATATCACAAAGGGGGGCTGTTAGAGACAGACCTTTTCTGCCCTTCATGTGAAAATGACTTCTCTTTAAAATTAATTAATTAAAATTCTGTCACTGTATACCTAAATTCTCTCCTCTTCCAAATACATTCTATACACAAATAGAAGTGGATTAATATTTTATATGTAATTAAAAATAAATGCAAAAAAATATCATGTCACAGTGGACATACATCAACAACGTATTTCAACTTGAATTCTACGGAAGGAAAGATCTCATATTATACACATGAATATTCAGTGAGTCTGAATCTTTTAATCACAAGTTAAGGTTCAGAAAGGATGATAGGTACTCACATAAATAAGAAAATAAATAAAATGAAGTTCTGTGTTATTGTTAAAGCCATGGGGTACCTATTATTCTTTCTGGCTATGTATCTACACAACCTGAGCATCTAATTGAAATAGTAAAAAATGCAATTCTATTATTTTACCCTTATTATTGAGCAATTTTTAGAATTTTCCCTCCATCAAAGGAACAGAAGTTACTAGTTACTTAAATATATGCATTATATAAAAGGTCAGTATGAGAGAATTATTGTTATTAGAAATAAGATAATTTATTTTCCAAAACAACTTCTGAAGAAAATGATCTATTTATGCCCAGTGATAATGCAAAAATGACTCGTCACTTGTTTGGAGAGATACGAACATTTTTCTAACTTGTAGCTTGAAATATCTCTGTTCAACTTACAAATTTGGAATAGCATATATTTAATGCCTACAAAAGCCATCAAAAAGAGACGAGAAAGAAGCAGATTTTAGATAAGCAGAGCAGAAATTACAGGAAACTAACATTCTAGATTTTGAGGCCTCAAGGACAGCTTTGATTTAGAAAGCATCATTGATTGCTTTGATTTCTCCTTGGTAGATTCTCAGAAGGAAAGAACAGGTAGATTTCAGTTTTATGGTTTCTGATATTGATCTAGACAACAAAGCTGTTCTGTGAAAACTCCAGAGAAAACAATAGGATTCCTTTTCGGAGGACCTAAAAAGGCCTCCAAGAGAACATAAAAACTTTATTTTCCTTTCGTAAGCCGTTATTTATGACATTCTGTATAAATTGACACCAATACTCAGTTAAAAAGTCTTTATTGTTTCAATAAAAGAAGTCTGGATTCTGGTCTATTTCATAAAATATCAGTCCTACTCATATTTCTGGAATTTGTATAATAAAAATACAGAAATGAATTCAGTTTAGAAAGAAAGCAGCCATGAAAGCTTACATAAGAGTAGGCTGGTTACACTTACAGAGCTTCACAAAAAGGTTGATGTTCAGTCGACAAAAATTGTCTTTGCTTACTTTTGTTCTTATCAATATGTAGTTTTTCCATGGACTGGAATGCTTGCAACTACTTTGCAGACTACAGTTCATTAAATATAAACCATAGATCAAATTATCTCCCTTAGAACACTTCTGCTTTAATTTAATGAGAGCCCTCTCAAAGTAAAGGCTATTCATAATGAAAGCTCTTGCATCTATACAAATTAACTTATGCGTATGCTTTCAGTATGTGGTTATTGGTCTACAAAAAAATTCAGTGATGAAAGACTTTGTCTGTGTTAGATGTTTTATTGTCCTGTACTTATGAGCATAATGATACAGAATTTCAAAAAAGGATGTCAAGTTAAAATATTCCAAGGTATTTAAACAAAGGAATATGTACAGGATAGCATCATAGCTTAGATAATAGTAGTTATATTTGATTTGATTGGGTTGTAAAAAACATGTTTTAAAGTGTTTGAGTATTATCTGTTCCAGAATTGAATAGGAGATGGAAAAAGGTCAAATCCACATACCTGCATAAGCCGCTTGGGTTCTCATTCGCACACCAGATATGAAGTAAAAGAAACGTTGCCTCTTCAAAAAAGGACTACTATGTCTGTAGTTTATAGAAAGAGCAACATGGAATAGTGTGCAAGGGTTTAGAAAGGCAGCTACATACACAATAAAAAATAGAAGTAAAATGGTTTATCATTTTACTTAAGAAGTGTTATCTAGTTGGTTTTAATTTGCATAATAGTTGCAATCATGTCAAACAAAAGCCTTCCCCCATAGATTTACATTCCATGGTCAAGAACTGACAAATAGAATATAAACCACAGTTGGTTGGTTTGGAGGATAGGTAGGTAGGTAGGATGAGCAAAGAGGGAATATTATTGCTAAAAACAAGCAAAGAAAGGAACTCTTCTGAGATGAGTGACTGTTTCACTGTTGGAGTTTCTCATACAATTGGGCTGGGATAATTATTATTATTTTTTAATGTTTTAAAAAGGTATTTGGTAGTTTTAATTAATAAAAAATCTTTATCAAGTCTACTCTTTCGAAAATCTCTTTGGCCAAATCCTTGTTTAGGTATGCTGGTGTTTCCCATCTAATTTCTGGGTGGATGGGGTTCCCCATGAACTGGGGAGTATAGGATTGGGGAGTAGCTATGGCTTCTGTACAAGAACAGAGAGTTTCCATTGAGTGAAGAAAGTAGTGTCAGGAACCAAAAGCCATACTACACCAAAGAAAGGAATTGTACTACTCTATTTGTCAAAACAGGTAGAAAGACATCATTTTAACTGGCAACAGTCAAAATTCCAATAAAATAAAGCTTAAGAATACTATTTATGCAATAGATTGAAGTGACCTTGAAATTTTTTTAAACTTCAATTAATCATGAACAAACCTATAGTGGGTTCATATACAATTCATTAATCATCAACCATATAAAATAAGCTACATAATAAAATAAAATTAAATCTCAATTTACAAAACATTAACATGCTAACAGTTACCAACTTTAAGTCACAGTGTAAAGACGAATTGAATAAAACACTAGAATCACTATACCAAACAGTGTAATTGAAGTTAAAATGCTATTTTCTGTGTTTCTTTTTAGAGAAAATAACAAGTTGTTTACTTTAATGCAGTGACATTTTATTTTGTGATTAATTTTAAAATAACATTGTAAAAACTACAAACTCATTTTAATTTGACAAGCATTTGGTAATTAATTTTCAAACAATACTATGGGAACTCAGAAAGCACTCTTCTTTGACATGTATTTTATAATTTATTTTAAAACAATGCTGCACAAATCTGCAAAGGCATAATTCATTTGGGAGTTCATTAATTATGCAAATGAGTTGCAATTAACAAATCTGTTCCAAGGATGGCATTTGCATAATAATGAACTTCATGTTTGTGACATTATTTAATAAGATACCTTTGTGCATTTTTAAACAAAACACTTCTGTGAATACTGTATGATGAGATAGGGTTGAAAATGGACATCTAGTCAATGACATTCAAAACTCTACCCAGAAAAACATTATTAAATTAAACAGAATTATATATAATTCAAATAATAAATATGGACATTCTATTTTAAAGACAAAGGTTTTGATTAATCTGTTTCCCTAAATAGCATAAAACTTAAATTTACATTTATAAAGACCAATATACGATTTAGGTTTGTGCAAAATGAAATAAGCAAAAGTATAAACTTCAATTTAATATTTCAAATGAAGGTAAGTCATACACTACGCACATGAATCTCAAAACACTCAGTGCTCATTTGGAAGGAAAATATAACAATGAGTCAAAAGACACCTCCCTTCTTAGGAGTTTTAGCAAGATTACCATGAAACTCAGTTGCCATTCGTTTATTTAATCAGTAATCATTTATTGAACATTTAAATGGGCCAAACTGTACTCAAGTTAGAGCAAACGAAATGAGGAATAAGACATATGTCTGCTTTCGAGAGTCATGAAGCCTAATAAGGGACACAGACATATAAAAACACTAAAATTCAATGGAAGTTATGAGAGAGAAATGCAAAATGTTACAGAAGTACAAAGAGTAAGAATAACTTAGTTTAGTGGAATTCAGAAAAGTGACAAAGATAAGGGATGAAATCCTTTGAAGGATGGGAAGAAATTCACCGCTGGGGAAGGTCAGAGTATTTGAGAAACAGCAAATCCCGTGTACCCAGTCATGAGATAGCGACAGATACAGATGTTTAAGAACATGGAAAGAAGGTCACTGTGGCTTGAAGCACAGGATATGGATTGGGGGAATAAATGCTTTTGGACCAAGACTGTCAGGAATCTTAGAGATCCAGTTCCAAATTGCAAGAAGATAATGGAAATGGTGTTGTAGTAGATGAGTTTGGCAGGGACAGAGCAATGCATCACTTCGTTCTGAAGCTGATCAGTACCAGTGTCTTGAATGGTGATTGATGTGTATCTTAGTTTATGAGCCAAGTATTTGCCATTCCAAATCAATGTGACTCTGTGATGACCACAAGATCTTAAGACTCTATCAGGTGTTTTTTTCTTACTGTTCTTTACTTGTGCATTTAGTCTCTCTGGTCACATTTCAGTTTGAAACCAAGGATCCCTTAGGAATTACTCCAGGCACCAATTTTCTGCAGCTAGAGAAGTCCTCCAAACCCAATCTTGTCTATCCTTCACTTAACTAAATTCTACCCAGCCTTCAAAACTGTATCTTCATCGCTTAGAAGTTTAAGTAAGTAAATCATCAAATGGATGATACTACAAAAGACTGAACCAAACCAGCCAAGCAAACTGGTCTTACCTTGGAACCACTTAGTATTCCTTGCTCGGTTTTGTTCCACAATCTTGTTGTAAAAAGAATAGTGGGAAGAAACAAAAGGAGACGTTCATAATACTAAAATTTATCAGCCCTACTCCAGCTTAGAGGCATGTGTTTTTCTTGTTTTGTTTATTTTATTTTGTTGGTATTTAGTATAAAGTTATCCACCTCCTTCAGCTTCAGTCGTTTTCGATAAGCTGATTTTTTCTTTCATACTGTGCTCCTGCTGACAGTCACCAAGTCTTGTCACCTGTCCCACAAAAGCAAAAATAGGGAGGTGACCATTTATTGCTGCTTGTCCATCTAACATTCATTCTCCATTCTTATCATTCTTTCTTGTGGTTAATTGTCTTTCCCCATTGTGTGCCATTCTAGTGGCACATCCTTTCATAAAATTGCCTTTTTGCTGCCATTAACTGAAGAACTCTAACTAAAACAATATGTTAATAGAATCACGAAATGGTAATGTTTTCCTCTCTGCAAAATAAGTTTTCTTTTGGGTCAGAAATAAATAGTACTTCTAAAATGATATAAGAAAGTAATCTAAGGAAAATGTTACTCAGAACAAATGAAGTATAAACAAAGGACTCTAGGTAAAGGCTTGGTACTGTCAATGGTAGTTTCTAATAACCCATTGATCCCTGGTAACGTGAAGCAGAGGTTGAAAGCCTTTCAGAAGTTTACAGAGATACAGAGAATTCAACTCTGTCTGTTCCCCTCTACCTTTACATAATCTTCCCAACCTAGCTTTGTCCTCTGCCTTCAAGAGGAATACACAAGCCTGTATTATGGTGTCTCAAAGGTAGGAATGGGTGATTTGGCCAAATAGTGATGATCCTAATGTTGAAAAGAGGTATACCCTATATCTGTCACAAAACCTTAAACATCAGGGCTATTAGGTCCACCTAGGACAAGTAGCTAGCTAAAAATGACTTCCAGCTACCTCTGAAATGCACCAGATTAAAAAGTGTAAAAAGAACAAAAATATTCTTTTTAATTATAGCAGTGTAGTAATTGCATTGGCTATTGCCATGAAAGTAGCAATTATGTTTGTTTATATTTGATTTTGGCAGGAATTATGTGGTTTTATATACAGTATATTTCAGAATGAAAACTTCTGAGAAGCACCTGGATATTTTGAAAAATTTGGATACTGGTTATTGTGATGAAATTATACAGGGAATTGTTGAGAGAGAACAAAAAATCATGGTCGAACAAAGAAAAATATCCTCAGGGTACATACTGTCCCCATATAGGTTACATGGAATAGTGCATGTAGAAGTGGAAAGAAACACATTTAAAAACCATATATTTGTCTTATGATGCTAAAAGCTTTAGTCAGGCTTTGAAATTCTTTTTTCTTTCTTTATGTTTCACAAATCTTTCCCCAAATATTGTCTGTGCTGTTCTCGCTACGTGCCCACAAACTCCGTGGCGGTGACCCCCGTCTGCTGGCAGGGTGTAGCCATAATCTATTCTGAAGGACTTCCTCCCCCGTCCCGTCTCCCTTTAGAAATCTAGTTGCCAGAAATGGTTAGTCTCTTGGAGTTAAACCAGGCTGCTGTCAGCAGGCATTTTTAAGTTGATATCTGAGAATTTCATGGAACGTAAGCATTTTCTCTGGTTTGACTTTATCTGCAAATGAAGCCAAGGAGGTTTAGACTCAACTGATACTAGATGCAAGTTAATTAAAAACCAAAAAACCAAAAACGGTTGACTAACGTGCAGTGCCTGATTATTTACATCAGCAATTCTTATCGCTAGCTGGGACCTCTGAGATTTGCAGATTTTTCTTCTTCTCCTTTTTTTTTCCTGTATGTAGCCTGTAACATCCTTACTGAGAGAAAGGACTTACCTAATTTTAATGGCTTATTATTCTATGTATATTTTGCTGGTGTTCAATGCCAAATACAAAGCAGTAAAAAAAGCAAAACAGCGGTGGGGGAGAAGCTACTGTTTTCATGCCATGATTAACACTTTCGTCTTGAACAAAACAATGAGAGCGTGCCCTCTTACGCTACAGGTGAAAGGCAAAACAGCCCTGGAGAGATTCTGTTTCAGGTGTCTCCGTACGGATTTCCCGGGTCGCTTTAGTGTCAGCGTGTGCTGTTGCTGCTTTGCTCAAGCAGGCCCTAAATAGAATTCTGGAAGACAAATGCTTGGCTGTCGGTTGGCTTTCTACAGTGATCTGCTGTTTTACATGGCACTGAGCACGGCCCATTTGGCCTGTAGTCTCTCCTCCGCCTCCGGTTGAGGCTAGCAGTGTTGAGTCTGAGGAGCCATTTTGCTGAGCTGGGCTCTCTGGTTCAATCTATTAAGATGGGACTGGGAATCAATACACACGTATTCCAGTCTGTGGAGTTTCCCCCTTAGAGCAAAGGGGTATCAATCATAAAGAAATGAACGATGAAAATACACTATTCTTAGGAGAGAAAAATGCTTAGCATATGACTAGTTCCTTCACTGGAAGGCAGTATAACTTAATGATTGAGGCCATACACTTTGGTCCCCGGTTCAGTTCTTAGCTCTATAATTTAAAAGTGGCTCCTGAACCTCCTGTTCCCTTATTAGTGAAACAGAGATAATAGCACCTACTTCTCAGGGTTGTTTATATATGTGTGTGTATATATCAGGTTGGACAACTCATTTCATGAACTCCTGCTAGAGGAAGTGCTACCATACCTCATAACCTTGGCAAGGTTATGACAAGTCACCGAGTTCTTTGTACAGTGTGCCAATGTAAGCACATTGTGGCAAGTTCATGAACTTAATTGTCAGATTTTGGGGATGACAAAAGCTCCTCTGGCCATTCCAAAAAAAGAGTTCCCTTTGAAGGGTGGATTAGGCACTGGTGTAAGTGTGTAGCTTCCCAAGGGGAGTACTTAAAGGTGACCGTAGTGATAATCAGCAATGAGGTGTGTAGGTATGTATACACACACACACACACACACACACACACACACACACACACACATAATCTACACTATATTTATATGTGATATGTATGTACAATTACATATGATTAAGTTAAAAACAGCTTCAAACGGTAACTGATGTAAAGTTTTTATTAAATGGTAATATAGTTATCATTATGTCCTGTCATATCTAATCCTGTATATAATGAAAAACTGAAAGTCATACAATCCCTTCCCAATAACAACAGATCTGAAGTAAAGCTCCTTATCACCTTGTATTAGATCCATGTAATAGAAAACCCTTAATAACAGTGACTTAGAAAGTGTATAACTTTATTTCTCTCAAATAGAATAAATCTGGAGTTGGGCGGTCCCAACTGGTGTGACGGCAACACAATCATCAGCGATCCATGATCCTTTTATTGTTTGGCTCCCATTCCATCCTCAAGTGTACCTCATGAGTCCAGATGGCAACCAGAGCTCCATTCATCACATCTGCAGTCCAAACATCAGAAAGAGAAAATTAAAAGTTGAATATTCCTGCTTAATCAGTTCCCTTTATGCAGCCTACCCAGCAGTCTGTTTCATCTCATGGGCCAGAACTTAGTCATTTGGCCACACCTAACTGTAAGAGAGGAAGAAAATTGTAATCTTTAGGTTACTTTTATTTTTACCCCAAATAAAATTGTATTACCGAGGAAGAGAGAAAGATTGGATATTGTGGCAGGTTCTGGTCCTTCTTGACTGTTGGTGGGAAGAATAAGAAATTATATCTGAGCATAGATGTTTAACCCCGAGCTACTAAAGAGTTGATCCTGAGCCCACATGTGGGCCTCAGGCTTCCTCTTTGTCCCAACCACTTTTATTGACATAATCCAGGAATAAAAGGGTTACAAAGGAATGCCCATAATATAAAGCAGAGAGCCAGAGATTCTACACTTTGTAAATCAATGACCTCTTTGTACTCTTTAGGCATTTCATGGTGGGTTTTCTCTATATTGCTCAGAGCATTTGGGCTTGTTGACCCTTGACAAGTTATAAATTAGCCCATTCATCCTAAAGAGAAAAAGTGGTATCCCCTCTAATGTTGTATATGCCATATAATTTTTATTTGAAATGTAACAATTTTTCAAAGGAATGTATTTACTCACATAATTATTATATATCATCAGTTTATTCCAAGTATCTAGACTTAAAAATGCATATTAACTGATACAGTTGCAAAACACTATGCATAATCATTTCTTTTCTAAATATTCATCAGTGCTGATAATTGAGCTTAATTCTTCTTTGCTAAATAGCATAACCAAGATGTTGTTTCATTTAGATTCAAACATATAATCTGAAAACAGACTTTAATTCTAGCTTTTTCCTAAAGGATATTTGGGATCAGGAAGAAGTGGTAAGTATTTTTTCACTTAACGATCAAGAAGGACTTGAACTTTTTTTTTTTTTTTTTTTTGGCATATGTAAATATCTACAAACTATCTTTTAAGTAAGAATTGATTCAATTTTTAAAATGTGTTACTTTGAATATATTGCAAAAGCGATTTATAAGATGAAGAACTATACACATATTCTTAGTTACCTCTGGTTATAATATGCATGTGTTGGAAAACATTACATTCGTGTCATAGCAACACAATTAGAACTGAAACTATGAATCTGAGTGAAGTGAAAAAAAAAAAAATAATAAAGCAACCCGTTAGGATATTTCTACAAAGAACTTAGAGGAACCATGTTGACTATTTATATCTGAAGATCCAAAAGATGGGGGAGGGGAAAATCATGGTCCCACAATGGATATCAGATGAAGGGGCAAACATGAACAAAAGAGCAATTGACTAGGGAAACCCCATAAAGGATGACTAGATCATGGGCTCAGAAGTCAGAGGCCTTCACTGAACACAGGTCCTTTTGCTTCCCAAGAATCCACCACCCTGAGCTCCCCCAACAAAGGGCTGTTCTTTGACTGGATCGCCACTCTTACTTCTGTGACCCCACTTCCTTCCCCCTGAAACTGAGTCTGACCTCTCTTTCAAAAGGAAAAACATTTAGCTCCCTCGAAACTCTCTCAACTTAAATCTATTGGCTGGAAATTCTCCAGGAAATTTCTTTTGACTTAGGAGTTCACATAGTCTGGAAAATCCCACAGTATGCTAAGAGAACCATTAAAGTCTCAAAGTTCAGTGAAGAGTGGTCTTGTCAGATGCTTGGAGACAGGTGGAGTGATTTCTGGGTTCTGGGGCACCTAACGCCCTACCCTTTGTCAACTCCATGTAATCAATACAAATTCAGCAGAAACTGAAAAAGCAGAGCTTGACCATTGGATAACACCAGTTCAGGTTACATGCTGACCGGGCCAAAAACGGAACTTTTTCTGATGAGGAAAGCCGTATCGATCAGGTAACAAAAGCTGTTTTAGGAAGCCAGAGGGCTAATGCCGTCAAACAGGCCTCTAGGACAGCTGTACGCGTTCCACAGCGAAGTGATGAGACATTGCACACTGCTGCCATTTGGTAGGAGGTGCCCAGACACGGTCGCCGAGGCAGTGAAATCAGGATTGGTAACACAACGAGGACAAAATAGTGTGAATGGAAGGAGTAATGCTGAATGGAATTAAGGTTCTGCACTTGCTTCCCTAAAGCAAATCCCAGACCTACATCAAGTCAGATTCGGAGTGTTAGAAAGCTCTCAGAGATGGGAGCATGTGTGAGGCTGCCAAATGGGTCATTGTTCCTTAAAATGATGTGTCCCAAGATGACAGCAACCTTGTTTTTCAGACGACTGGCATTCATTTAGGTGATGGTCCCAATACTTCCTTCTTCCTCGATTTGTCCAAATTACGTTCTATTCTGACAAGATTGGAGAGAGATCCACATGTCTTGCCAAATTGTTTGGGACACTTTGTATTTTATAAATCTCATTTTCATTTGGTGAATGTTGCTATAACAGTTAGGGAAGAAAGAAGACACAGGTCAGGTCGGGCATTTCAGTCAGTAGTGAGTTCAGAAACCTCAGAATCAGGGGCTCCTAATCGCTGCTTGTTAAAGAGCCCTTTTTAAGTTTGAAAGACTAACTTATTATGTGTGTACTTTAGTTACTTTTCCTCATGAGTATTCCTTAAAAGGAAGTCTTTCCAAATGCATTGGCCTTTGGTAAGTATCTGTTAGATTGTATTTTGTTCTTGCTTGATTTATTGGCTTTACAGTGGTAGTTGGAAATGGTACTCATTTTCCAAAGACCGATTTCTGGGAAATTTACTTGTTGTCTTCCCTTAGATCTTTGCCATGCCCTCACTTCCACACTTACCCTAGCCAGCTGCTTTTTGTGTTCCTGTCTTAATTAAAAGCTTGGCCATTTACACAGAGCTGGGAGTCCTCCGCTATCAGATCTATTTTACCCCCATGTGCAATCAATCACCCAGTGTTGGCAGGTCTGCTGCAGAGATGTCTTCAAAATCTGTTGCTGCTTATTCTTTTTCATTGTCTCTCTCTGAAGCTATTGAAATCATTTTTTTCCTGGCCTTTCTGTCATGATTCTGCACTCCCTCTCTCCTCCCGCTTCTACACCCCTCTCCCCTACTACTGGTCATGTAGGCAATACCTGTTTCTTTGCCTAAAGGCTTCCATTCATTCCCAGCTGCCTGCAGGGAACTCTACAGGCACTGACTGGTACAGCACCAAACCACTTCTCCTACCTCCGCCGCACGTGGAGAGAAATCAGTAATGCGTAAGAGACTGAAGCATCTTATTTTTTATTGTTTGAGTAGCTCCACACCATTGGCACCCACGTTCTGGAGCCCATCAATCTCTGTGCGGAGAAACATGGCATTACTTAAATTTTTTTTTAACTGGCTTTTTGTGAAAAGCAGGGCAATAGTCACCCAAGAGAGATGATCAAACCCAACCCTTACTGGCGGTGCTGATAATGATCAGTCCGTTGTATGCATTTTCACAGCTGATACCTCTTCCAACAACCAAAAAAAAGAAAGAAAGAAAAAATTATATTAATTGCAAAAGTTTCACAGATGTCTGCAGCAGTTGACCAGAGCTCCTGGGTTATTGCTTGTCAGACTATTAATGGGTTTGGCTAACCATGACAGTCATTACTTTTCCCCCTCCTGTGAGCTACTTTCTGTGTAATTTATGCATAGGTTTTGCCAAGATTTGACAACTTTCAGGATATTAACATAAAATTAGACTGCAGAGCTGAACAATGGGTGGCTTTAAAATTAGCTGTGGTGAAAACCAATCAGACAGAATTGGCCTTTCCCCGGCCTTACTCCTAAGTTTATTATCATTTTCTTTCTGAATATAAGAGTTCACATCAGCGATTCTGCACAGGTTAGAGGAAGAAGGGCTGAGAGAGGCGTGATAGCCTGTGACCTTGGAGAAGGGGTTCTTAGTAACCCAGTCAAAGCTCCCATAGACAGATGCCTGCCAGCAGTTTAAATGAACTTGTGCAGCAACCATTCCTGAAATTTACTAAAGCACACGCACATGTCGAAGCTCATCTGCGAGGAGGAGTTTTCCTTTGCCATCTCTCAGTTCCACACAGCCTGCTCCGTGAAGGCCATTGCAGGATGCGATGTGCGTGTTAATAAGCCAGGACATCTGGTGAGCAGCTTTTTTCTGATCCATTAACTGACTCTGCTTCTGTGGCCAGCGGGGTGAGAGGACAAGCTGGAAGGTTTTGCTTTTAGCAAATGGGCACTTGATGTCTGCCTTGCTTCTCTCCTTTCCCCTCAACTTTCAAACATTTCTCCAAGGTTAGCATTGACACGCAGCCACCTTTGGTGTGCCTTGTCCCGTACAGAAACCAGAAAGCGGTTAGATCATTCTATATACTCCAAATGCAGGAAAGAGGAGTCTTAGAAATCTCACAGTCGACATTGTACCTTAAAGCAGAGGATGAGATAAGTGATGAAATTGCCTAGGATCACACTGGAATAGTTGTGGCAAAGTGGGGCCAGACTCTAAGTCTCTCTCAGTCTCAATCTAGTCTTTCTACCTCAACACATTTGCTTTCATTTAAGTTTTTTTTTTTTTTTAATCTGCTTACTGTAATGCTTTGGTTCATCAAACATTGCCTGCTTGATTTTTCTTTTCTGACCTCCTGTTCATGTGCCCTTAGAACACTAAAGCAGACTACCAGTGCTGAATCAATCGTCCTGCCTCCTCTCGTAAGTGATTAGGGACCCATTCAAGCGTTTCTAAAAGGTACTTGGGGATAGTTAATTTAAACTTTTGAAGAACAGACAACTTCAATCCAGGTTGTGAACAACCCTAGGGAATAGAATTAACTAACTAGAATGCAATGAGAAAACTCAAATGGAAAATAGAGCAAGGTTATGAAAACCTTCCAATGATCAAGATGTTTTAAAAAAATACCATTATACCATCAGAAAGTTAAAAAAAAACCCAACCCTTCCTATTGAAGTAAATCAGATCCAAATGCTCTAGAGAGGGATTTGAGTAAAAGAAGTCTGACTCGATGGTACATGTTGAGAGATGAAATGGACAATGAAGTTTCCATATGTTGTTTTTATGCAGTAATTAGAAACTGTCACACATCGTTTCGTTTTTTCATTTCCTTGGCCTTATTTGCATGTTGGAACTTCCTTTGGAGCAGAATAGAGAGCATCAAACTGGGCCCCAGCTGCGGGGACGGGCGGTGGCTCAGGGCTGGCCTGCCCACCTCAGGGGCAGGAAGCAAGCCGGAGGCAGGTGGGGTCGGCCGGGCTGTGGCTGAGCTGCCACCCCGGCTGCTGTTCACGGCGCCTCGTCGGGCTGGACAGCGGACCCCCCGCCTCCGAGTCGGGCATTGCGGGGCGCTGTGACTCCCCTAAGCTGATCCCCGTTAAAGCACTTGCACTGCATCCCAGCTACGTCTCCTTGCGCATTTGCCCGGGCGGCGGCAGGTGCCCTACCTTCCCTATGGCTAGGCACCATGTGGCTTCCAGGAGGCCTTACGAAATCTGAAATAAATAACTCTGACATGTCCGGGTCATTATATTTTCTATCTTTTAAAGAAATCTTCAGCGTTGTAAGCATTAACGAATAAAAAATATTAGACTGAGCATTTCCCTTAATGGGAATTGTGACCAGGAGATGTAAACTCCAAAAGTCTTTTGAACAGCCACGTGTTCTCACAATCTGCACTTCCTACTGCTGAGCTGTTACTAGTGACATGAGAGATTCCAGGAAGCTGGAAGGAGGGGACACGTCATTCGTCTAAGGTGGATTACCCAGCTGGCCAGCTATTCACCTGAATACTTAAATAACTTGGAACCGTAAGAAGAATTGAATTATGTGAGCAAAATTTGACTTATAACACAGTAAAAGAATTTCCAAAGATCACATTGGTTGTCAGAAAGAAATTCCTTGGGAAGTTTAAAATGCCATCTTAATTAGATCCTTTAAATAAATTGTTTTAAAATTAAGATAAACATAAAAAAGAAACTGATGAATCCCACCCTCAGAGGCAAGCATTATTACTATTTTAACATTTGTCCTCTGAGTTTTTGGAGTATAAGTATAGACATATTGATCTATAAATTTTTCACCAAAATGACTAATAATGAAGCTAGTGTTTTGTAATACTTAGAACTACATTTGGGGACATATTTCTGCATTATTTCAATGGCTGCATAGTGTTCCAACATGTAAGTATTTCATGTTTTATTGAGGAAAAATTTTGTGGACATCTACATTGTTTTAAGTTTTTTTCTTTTTAATTCATTTTTACTGTTAGACTTATTGGGGTGACATCTGTTAGCAAGGATTACATAGGTTCAGGCATACAATTCTACAGTGCATTGTCAGCTTGTTGTATAATAAGTTCACCACCCAGTGTGAGTTCTCTTTCCGTCACCTTATATCTAGCTCCCCCCTCCCCCTCCCTGTACATATTGCCCGTTGCCTTCCAGAAAAGTCGTGTTCATTTAGAATCCCACCAGCAGAGACGAGGCACTTACTTCCTCACTCCCCTGCCAGCACTCAGCATTATAGTTCTTTTTAATCTTTGCTAATCGGAGGAGTGAAAAATGGTCTCTTTGTTGTTTTAATTAATTCATTCTTGAAACCCGCATTTCTGAAGACAGGCGCCCACTGGCTCATTTACGTGACGGCACATGGCGGTAGTTTGACCTAGAATTCATGGTCACTGGGTTTCATAGTGCCGTCATGGTTCCAGCAGGTAAAACTAATCTGGTGTGACCACAAGGCTGTTTGATCTCCCAGGAAAATAAAGATCTGTGTAAATAAAGCATGCAATTTACTTTCTTCCTCGTGTCTGGGAAAATACAAAAGACAGTGAGATTTAATAACCACACTTTCCCTGGTGCTGAGGGGGGAAGGAGTGAGAGGGTTGGAAGGTCTCAGTGTTCTTGGTCAGCCCAGCGGATGGCATCCATTGGCACGGCACAACTGCTCGAGGTGACTGTGTTGGTATCTGTAACATGTTGATGTGTGAAGGGAAAAAATGAATCCTATTCCTCAGGAGAGGCCTGCATATGTCAAGTATATTGTCTCATTAAGCCAATCCATTTATCAACCCACCGAATGCCAATTAAATTGCACAGGATGGTGCAGGTATATGGTGGGCGGTTGGTGCCAAACTTTATTACAGCTGAGCTTTTCTGGCTCACTGTGTTCCACCCAGCAAAATGGCAGGCATATCAAAGCCAAATTAAATGTTCTTGAAATAATGCCTTTAAAGAGGACGAAATGCCACAGCCTGGCAGAGGAGAATGTGAAATGTAATGTCAGTTCTTCGTGTACTTTTAGATCCAATGAAGATGTCAAGGCTCAGATCCAACCGGTGCCAAATGTCTTCACAGCGTGCAAATTAGATCAGTGTAATTTCATCAGGAGAATGATCGGACTCTGTGATAGTTATGGCTGAATTCACTGCTGCTGCCGAGGGCTGGGCTGCGGACTGGGGGCATCCAGCTGAGCTCACACTGCCATCCTCAGAAAGAGAGAGAACCTGATTTAATGTATTGTCCTCTTGATGCCACTGTTGGAAGTCAGTCCCACCTCTCAGCAATACTAAATGAGCATCTAACGTAGATGACAATGATTTTGTTTGGAATTTAAAAAGGAATCTGTTGAGTGAAAATTAAACTCCAAATAAATGAACTACTAAGCCAGCTGCCAGGAGTGTATTTACAAGTAAGAGAGTTTTTGTTTGTGATTAAACTCAAAATTTGCATAAAAACGTATACATCTTGATATTAAATACTTAAAGTATTCAAATTCCAGGCATGTTTGTAAATACGTATATGAGACTAATGCACTGATATAATGATCCTTATTCTTAAGAAGCACTGAAGGTCAATTACTAATACAAAATAAAGAATACTAATGATCTCGAACTTACAAAAAGAAGCTCATTAAGAAGGCTATGGCTAATTTTCAGTGTTAAGTATAGGACAAATGAGACAGGGTATATGAGAATATCTTAAGGAAACTATAAGTGATCTCACATTTGGAATAAATTGAAATAAATCAATTTGATAACAAGAGGTCCCTTATATCATCATAAAACTGTTTCCTACTTTGAAATAGCTTGTTAATGCAGAACTGTTTAAATATACTCCTGAAATGTTATTTTAGTTTAAAAATGGGGTTTTCTCTTCCTTTTCACATACAGCTTTCTACCAGAACAATAGTGACAGGATTCCTCTTTGAATTTGTTGCTATGTTCTCAGTAAAGACAAAGCAGGAGTCTGAACACTTGGTTGGCGTTGCCGAGAGCAGTTAGAGAATTTTCAGTGTTTTATGTTTAAAGAAGTGGTTGGTTTTCAGCCTTTCCAAGCCCTATACATTCTGCTAAAACTGTAGTAGAACACATTGTTTTGATTCATATTTGTATAATAGTTTAAATGTTGATTGTGTGCTCTTTCCAAAATATATTAAAACAATGATGGCTAATTAACAAAATAAAAATTACCCATAATCCACCATTCAGACATAACAGTGCTAATACTGTCATGTATTTTTTCTATTCTTGAGTCAGTATACACCTGATTTTTTTTTCAGTTTGGGTTCTGTTGTTTATAAAATTTTGTCTCTTCCCTTTAACATTATGAGCATTTTTCTATTCCATTAAATACCTTAAAAATGATCTTCGTGTTACAGAATACTCTATTATGGATAACATCTTCTATAATTGGATATTTCTATCATTATTTAGCTATTTACCTTCACAGTGAACATCCTCACAAATAAATCTTTGTTCCTATCTAATTAATTTTTTTGGACAGATCCCTAAGATAATAGAATTAATGAGTTAAAGGTATGGATTGTCAGGGTTCTTGGTACTAACATGCTACCTTTTAGAATCTACCTATAAACCTACAATTTATAGCCCCAAGAAAATAACTTTATAAAATCATATCCATTAAAAAGTTTATTTTTATATTTTACCAACCATTATGACTTCTTCTTTTCAAACCTTAAATTCCATAGAAATGGAAAGAATAATTCAAATCACTGTAACACTCTGTGAAATCTGATCGTAAGACTATGAGCAGCCTTTCTTCTCATGTCGTAATTAACTACCGAGAGCTAGGCTGTACACCTTCAGTTACTGGAAGCTAATTCAACTGATTGAAACAATTAACTTAGAACATGCTTAAAGCCAAAGAAAAATCATTATCTCAAGTCTTGAAACTATTTGGACATTCTCTCAGTATACTTAATTAGCATAGATAAATGAATAGTTTATTAAAAGCTATGTTACTTTGAATTATTTTTCATTCCTGTATATCTCTTTAGAATCTCTACTGTGGAACTTCCTTTTATTTCTCATTTTAACAATAGGCACAAGACCTATGGCTACCTCTGGGGCTTTCCAAGACCCAGATGCCAAGCCTTGGAACATTCTAGTAGTAACATCTGGCCTTTTGGTGAGCTTCACAGGCAGTTGTGCACTAAGCTCAGAACTGCCTCTGGGGATGTCACGTGGCCAAACAATCTAATGATATTGAGACTGGGTGCTCCCTGGGGAAACATTTGTCTTTCTGCTTACTTTGAATATGTAGCAGATAACATTAGACCTACTAATTATGTAGAAAACTATTTCCTATACAAAATAATTTCTTTTAAAATCTTACTTCTTTACTTTAATTAGGACTGTTACATTCCAGCCTAGTTTCCAGCTGTTCGTGATTTTTTTTCAGGAGTCAGGAAAGACACTATTTCAGTTCTGGATAAATTTTGAACAACTGCACCAAATTTTTGAAAAGTGACCAGATTTGCATTTAGGAGTGACTTAAATTATTGATAATTGAAAAAAATCATAATACCTACAAGACACTGACTCAAAAATAATCTTCCTAGTTTATTAGGTTAAGAGTATTTTCTAAATATATACACTGCTGCGACCTACTATAATTTGATTACTATCATTAGATGACTAAAGATTTCTTTTAATGTCTCTTTTAATCAGGAGATTTAAATCCATGTTCAAACAACACCATTGACTTAGTTACTATCAATTTAGCATGAAGAATAATCCCAACTGTTTCCCTTTTCGAATATGCAAGATTAATCAAACACAAGGAAAAATCCGATTAAATTAACATATTGCTTCCAACAATTTTCTATTTTTCAAGAAAAAAGAGAAAAGTTATTTATGAATATTTTGCCTAGTATGAGGGAAATAAGATCTAATACCATGTCAGAAATGGATGGACTTCAGCTAAATCTTTATCCTATCATTTTCAGAAATTGCTAATTTTTTGCTTCTTAATAAGCTGTTTATCATGATGTTACTATATAGTTCATTTTCATTGATAATGAAGTGCTCAAATTTTCACATTATTTTAAAAGCATATTTACCATAAAAGTTTTAAAGCATAAACGTCTTATTTATTTTGAGTGTTTGATTTTTTAGCATTTTTCAAGAAAATGTAATTTACATAATCTTTGAATTAAAGTACTGAATGAGTGATTAGCATTTTCTACCATTAATTCAAATTATATACATGTAAATGTCTTATTCTGCAGTGAAATCAGAGGAACTTCCTGTTAGGTATCAAGGAAATGTTTGTCCACCTTTCAAAAGAAGTAGAAAAAAGTCCCTGTTAGGAAGAACATTTAAATGTGATTACCCTTTAATACCTAAATGATTAAGACTGAGGATCTATATAATGGAATCTGGGTAGATGGTTCCCATATAAAGCCAACACAAGGGGAGTTGTCGATTGGCTACTAAAATTGTAGCAAATGGTCAGTTGACGACATTCAGGTTTTGATACTTCTGCTTTCTTAAAAAGGAGATAATTTGTTTTATAACTAAGGAGTTTGGAAACAATCAGCCAAAAGAGCTTAGGTTAATATGTTGTTTTGTAAAGCTATCAATTTAAACAAGCCTGTAACTAATTGCAGTGTGAATCCGACAACAGAGACATCTTTTGGTTTGCACTGGGCATCAGGCTCAGCTTTAACAACGATACAAAAACTACTGAACCACATTTAACTTTGCTTCTTTTTCTTTAAACCTGTTTTTTCTATCAGTTTTAAAATATACTTTCTTTCTCATTGGTTCCTTGTTCTTATGGACCGGGTCAAAAATTTTCCAGCCAAAGCAACTTTCCCTTGGATGGAGACCCCAAGACATAGAGATATTATTGGCTACCGCTTTCTCTTGTCACTGGCTTCACTGATCAGTGAGGCATCAGGGCTGGGTTAACTTTGCTCTATTTGTCCTTTTCGACTAATTCTAATGGTCACTCTGGTCTCTGTGTAGTTTGAACAAACTGGGAAATGGTTTTATTCTGTCCCTATAGGAAAAAAAGTATTTGGGGGCTAGAAATCAGTAACCTGAATGTGGACAAGACAGTAATCTGTCTCTGCTTTGGCCTGGTCACAGATGATCTCTCAGGGTCATATTTGCCTTCTGCAGCGGTGGGGGCACCAAGAGAGCAGTTTCTAGCCAGTGCCTTGGACTGAAGCAATGAACTGTAGCATGTACGTGGGTGGAAGGTGGCAACAGAGAAGTAGCAGCGTGGGCAAGAGGCTTGCCTAACTGAGAGAGTGGCTACACTCTGAGAAAGAGAGAAGTGTAGTATTGTAAGCTTAACATAGGGCAAAATATTCGGGCCTGGAAATTCTACTAGCAGTGTTGGAATTAAGGAGCCATGTTAACTTTTTATACAGAGAAGTG